>VZTX01023579.1:43229-58150 GCA_013400915.1 Pardalotus punctatus
CGGGAAGGCAGCCAGAATGCACCGGGAACGCACCGGGAAGGCACCGGGAAGGCACCGGGAATGCACCGGGAACGCACCGGGAACGCACCGGGAATGCACCGGAGCCTCCGGCCTGAGAGCTGCCCGAGGTGCCAGCCCCGACAGAAAAAGGGCTGGCTGTGCTCTGCACTCTCTCCTGCTCGGTAAAATCCAGATCAAAACACAGCACTTCATCATCCTGACATGTTTGTAGCCCAAGGTAAACTCCAGGCTCTCATCTGCAGTTTACCTTAACCTGCCATGATGTCAACTTGAAAAACTTCATTATCTTCCCAAGGATTTTGCCCCGTGTCAGCCGTGGCACCCAAGGGAACACCTTTGTACCCATAGGTGCTCCTTTGCTGCATCCCTGCATCCCTGAATCCCTGCACTGCGGACCCCGCAGGACTCACCCCACCACAGCCCCAGGTGCCTGCTGAGGACACGGAGGGCACATTTCTGACGTGTGGAGGGCACATTTCTGACGTGTGGAGGGCACATTTCTGCCCCAACCCCGCTGCATGACTGCAGCTGTCAGCCTCCAGCAGGACTGTGTAGATAGATAGCTAATATCTTTTGTTACCTTGCTGGAAAACCCCACCTTTCTTGGCAGGGTATCCATAATCTCTGTGCCATGTTTACTCTAGTGTGGAATTCTCTCTTCCTTTCTGTCTCCTCCTACTCTTCGGTCAGGTTATTTAACCAAAAGGTTGCTTAAAGCTGCAGGGACAAGAATCTCTCTGACCTCTGGGACTCCGGCAAGGCGTTCCTGTGCAGACTGTTTTATAAACTTAGCAGATACTTTCAGGCTTCCCTATAATTTGCAAAAGTTAAAATTGGCAGATGTTTCCTTTCTCTCCCACTTACATATTTATTCTATCCCATACCACCCATCAATTTCACTGTTAACACATAAATTATTTCCACGGAGCTCTAACAGAAGAACTTATGCTGAAAAGGGGTCTGCAAAAACATAAGCCAAGTACATATTTAAAAACAGAAATCCAACTGCCTGCATTGATCTAATAGCTACTTTGGGCCTATATATTAACATATATCTTAAAATATATTACTTAACAAGCCAGCAAGTGGCAACACTAACAAGAAAATGTAAAATAAGTGTACTCCAAGTGTACTTCAATTTAATCTTTTCCCCCAGGGCTGGGTTTACAAATGCAAAAAAACCCCCCCCAAACCATGAGAGGCCTTCCCACCACTCGGCAAGCTGGGAGACTGGGAGGGCAGGGGGTATATAGCTCTTCCCCCAAGGTAAGTTCCACAGTGGGAAGCTTTCACCATTCCATCACAGCCTCTTGCTCGTTATCAGCAAAGAATTCCAATTTTCCAGCTGCTGCCTGTAAGCCAGGACTTAAAAGAGTACTTGTCTTATCACACTATCCCAGGGTCCAAGTGCCAGCCCATTCTAGGGCAGAGTAAATCAATCACCAAGTGCTGCCCCTTCCAGCCCAAGCCCTCCTGATACTCCAGGCAGGACACTGGCCCCAGCAGCCATGCTGGCCCCCAGCAGCCGTGCTGGCCCCCACCCACGTGTCCTGGTGGTGGCTCTCATTCAGCCTCCAGGAAGAACCACCACAATGGCAGCAACAAGGATCCATCTACCCTGGCATCCTGTCTCCAGCTCTGGCCAAGGGTGGAAGTTCACTGGGAAAGAGCACTATAAACAGGGCTCACACAGGCTGCAGTGTTCCCAAGAATAACCTCTCAGCTTCCAGCAGCCAGCACTTAAGGCCTTCCTGCACCACAGCTTGCATCATAACTGTTAGGTTTAATAGCCTCACTGGACCAATCCTTCTCTAATTTGTCTAATTCCTCTATGAGATCATTTATCCTTTTGGCCTCCATGCTGTCCCTATGGCAGAGTCCCACAACTCTGTTGTGCATTGTATGAAACATTCCCTTTTGTTTGTTTTGAACCTCTGCTGATCTCAAGCTTCTGTTGCATCCTAGGGAACACAGCAGCCATCACCACCAAACTAAAGAGCTCTGGAAGTCAAGGCCGGAAACTTCAGCTGCACCTGGACCTGAGTGGGATGCAGATCTCCAGCACAATGGGTATTTTTGTCCAGCAGCATTCTGAGACTCTGCTCAGGTCTTCTTTGTACAACACAGGCATGGATACACACAAGTGGAACAGAGTCCCTGACTGAAAGCTCACACTCTGTGTGAGCTCCCTGAGGAAGACAGGACCAACCTCCCGAGTTCTGCACTGCCCCAAGTTCCTGAGCAACCTTTGTGAGGGGTGAGCTGCTGAGAAACGCAACGGGAGGCAATTCCTATGCGAATATGTCCAAGAGAAGAAGCTACTGTATTCCAATAAGACTAAAGGAAGACAAGAAGGAAGAAGGAAAAAAGATGTTTGATCCTCAGCATCATGTGAACATTCAGAGCAGGGCAAGAACCCACTGGAGACTCCACCTGACAACCAGCAAACGTTGGGTAAGGTTGCTGGATTGAGGGTACTGCAGACCCCTCACTGCTGCTACCAGGTTCTTTCCTGCAAGTCACTGTTCTCCACTCAAGGTCAGCCTCAACTAAAAGTCCCAGCTTAGCCAGGCTCTGAGGCAGATGAAGAGAAATCTGAACAAGAGCTGAAAGAGCAGCCAGGCTGCTGAAATTCAGCTTTGCAAGGAGCTGCAGCATCACCTCTCCTAACACACAAAAAAGTATGTTGAACAAAAGGAGTGGACACAGCCCAGTCCTGTGGCAACATGCAAGAGAGCCTCAAGGGAGATGAGCAATTTCCCTAAACTCTCTCCTGCGCTGTCTCAGAAAAACAAGAACGGATTTGCACAGTTCACTCTTCCTCCCAGTAGCACTGTGTGAGTCAGCACCCCAGTGCGAGCAGCATCAAAGGGCGCTGCTGCTGAACCTCCACACGCCAGCAACGCTGGGTTTGAGTCACATTCACAAAGTGCTCAGCAGCCAGCACCAATGGCACCCCACGTTGGTGAAATCAAGTTCACAGTGCACAATTCTCCTTCCATAGAGATAAATCTTTACAATCAAGTGAGATTGTTAAGATCCACAGTGCCTACAAATGGCATCTTGAGCAACAGCTGTAACTCTTTTCTCCATGGGATAATGGCACAATGTATCAGGGAGTGGTCCTTGGGTCCAGAAGCGCTAAGAAAACTTAGGACAGTACACAGTGAAAAAAATATTTTCAGAATGACAAAGTATTAAAGCATCTGCCAGTTTTGAAGGACATTCTTTGGGTTTAGATTATTTAGCTGTAAATTTGAAAGACCTGCACAGAAAACTGTTGCTCACACTGAACAATTACACTGATGTTAACAATTACACTGATGTTAATAATGTTACTTCAGATTTATCCTGGGAAACTTGGAACAAAACCTTGCTAGGATCTTACATATGTGTTTTAGACAACATTTCAGTATACTCTGCTGCAAACAAAACAAAACTGAAAATTACAGTTGTACTCAATTACTGAAATGAACTGGGGCTTGCTCAGCCAATTTGAAATCTAATCAAAGATCAGCCCTCCTCGGGCTGCCCTTGATATTTTGTGGTGGACTGACCACAGCTTCCTGCAACAGGTCACATTAGTACTAAAGCCACAAGCAGCTCCCAAGCCAGAGGGCTGAATAGGTACAGCTCCTGACAGTAAACTCACTTCTTTTGGCACTCAGGTACAATAAGGATATTGTTCCTTTAATGCTTAGGTTTCCTTTTAAGAAGTATGTGAGATTTCAGCCAATTCTCCACAACGATTAGTTCAGGATGAATGTACTTAACTCAGGATTCAGCTGGAAAGAACCCAAGTAGATGCAATCAATTTTCTGCTAAATCCACTTCCTTCCTCTCTTCTCTACCCAGCATGAGCCATCAGCTCGCCCCTACAGCCAGTGGTGACTAAGACACTGCAAACCTCTACCTTCAGCCATGCTCCTATCATGGTTGGTTATTCCTTCTGATCTCCCCCGGTTTTTGGGTTTTGCATATCCTGTTCACTTGCCCAACATTTGGGCTAGGGGGAAAAGGCTCTAGAAGCAAATACGAAAAAGCAGCTATACAGCAAACCACACATCCCAAAGGCATTGGCTCTCGTGACCCCCAAAGTTAATGACTCACAACTGCAGAGGATCAGCTGCAGAGCTTCACTGATAAAGGCTGACTTTTCCCTTTGCACGAATTTTGAAATGTCCTTGAGGTTTCAGTGTGCAGGTACTGTACGATCTGCCAGATTTTGCGCTGTGCCATCTCTCTGTGTGTAAACCAAATTATCTTCACCATCATCATCTGAACCCCACAGGACTTCAGAGTTACAGACTGGCCCCATTCCGTGACCCAGCCTCATGCAGCAGGGCCTGCAACAGCACACTGCAACAACAGGGATGATCTGCTACTTGAATCTAAACAGGGCAATAAAAAATAACATCCCATCAAAAACAAGGCTTAGAAAACATCATCTCTGGCTCTCACCTACATACTTCCGTAAGAGATTAAGTAGATTATTTCCAGCCTTATTTTCCCAAGTGTATACATTCTGCTTTGTTAAATAACTCGTGGAATCAGCAGAACAAATCCTGGTGGCTGTGTGTTCTTTCGGCTTTCTTCCCCTAGTCCAAACTTTTGATTGTGCTCCTCCCCCCACCAGTAAAAATGGTTGCACATGTTCCCCAATACACACACAATTATACATTTTAAAATTATATACAACCACCAGTGATGTATTTTCTTCCTGTGCCCTACAGGATCATCTTGAACACTGCCTGGGGTGCCTGCACCCCACTTTGGTGACTGCTGCTCCAGAGACCACTGCCCTGTTAATACTGATTCCGCAAATTGTTTCCATGGGTCTGAATTTACACTGCTGTGGTTCCTAAGGTCAGTAATACGCTGACTCGCTCAATAAAGTTATTTGCATTACTTTCAGGAAAAATTTTGCAGGCAGTGCAGTTGAAGGGTGACAGTGCAGAGCACCCAGGCAGCCAGGGGAGCTGTGTGACTGAGGTTCTGTGAGCAGATCTAATCTAATGTCAGGACACAGCACACTTGTGTTTTCGAGCACACTGACACACGACCTCTGAGACATAACATGAGCAGTCAAAAACGACTGCTAAATCCATTCCTGCTTTTAAAAATGCACTGAATCAGATGCCTTTCACTCTGCACAGGCACAGCTGAAAGAGCTGGTGGCTGTGTTGTGCTCGAGGGCTGGCACAAAGTCACCACACCAGCAGAGCTGGAGTCAGAGCCACCGCTGATGTTACCTGTTCCTGCAGCAGAAACTTCCAAAGTGTCTCCTCCAATTCCCTGCCTGTTTCATGCCTGGATCATCGTTCACTTTTATTACCACAACTCCAAACACAGTGCAAGTTCACAGGAGTCTGGCAAACAAATAGTTAATGCCGGAAAGTCTTAAGCAAGAAAAAAATCATCGTGAGGGCTGGTGGAGAGGAGGAGAAAGCACCAACCCAAGGGGGCACACAGGGTGGGGAGCTCTGTGGAAGCCCTTCCCCAGCCCGGGGCTGCCCGCCTGGCCCAGGCCGGGCTCCGGACAGGGCGGCAGGGCCGGGGCCGGAGCTGGGCACGGGGAGAAGCAGAACAGCAGGCAGGAGGTGCACGGGGCCCTGAACAGGAACGGGAAGGAACACAGGGCTTTGTGCAGCCACAAAGGGAGCCTGTGGTGACTACGAGAGCACAGAGCAGCGAGCGATCCCGTCACCAGCACCCAGCG
This sequence comes from Pardalotus punctatus, assembly GCA_013400915.1. Classification (NCBI taxonomy): domain Eukaryota; kingdom Metazoa; phylum Chordata; class Aves; order Passeriformes; family Pardalotidae; genus Pardalotus; species Pardalotus punctatus. Next base: position 48,970 of record VZTX01023579.1, read on the forward strand.
CCGCTGTGGCACGAACCGGCCGAGGAAATGGAGAGACCCCGTGGGATCCTGAACCCGGCTCTCCAGGCCTGCCCTAACGCCACAAGGCAGAAAGCACCCATGGCGGATTCTGGGAACGGCTTTACAGGGCCCCAGTAACCTCAGAAACACGGAGTTTACCTCGGGGTTTCAGCCCCACTGCAGAGGCCATGACTGCCAACAGCGTCCCCAGCGCCCTCCTGCCCCACAGTGCATCTCCCAGACGGCGTGAGGTGACAAAGCGCTTGAAAAAGCCCGGGCAGAAGATGCTTTGAGAGGATAAAGCGCTTGAAAAAGCCCCGGGCAGAAGATGCTTTGAGAGGATGAGCGACACTTACTGCCCTGCAGGCGTCCGGGCCTCCCCAGCATGGCACACACAAACAGAAAAACACCCTGAGCTGCATCTTCACCCATCACTTGGCACAGACACTGAAATGCTCTTTGCCATTTCAGCTTCAAGGGTGGGTTATTCACTGCCCAGGAACAGCCGTTTTGTGGGTAAAATGCTGAAGGCCCTGAGCACCCACTGCTCCAAAATGATGGTAGGAGGTTACTCTGGCCCACGACCACAGGACATGACCTGCTCTCAACACTCAGTGTCCGGGAGAAAAGGAGTCAGATGCCAAAGTGTCCAGCAAACACTTAATGCCATTCCCAAGGAACCTCAACACCATTCCCTCCTCACTCCCTGCATGCCCTGAGCCTGCAGAGATGTTTGGGGCAAGCGAGGAACACGGAACTACACCTGAAGTTATTACACTCCTGCTTTCTCCACTGCTTGAAGTAAATAATCCCCATTCATTTGAAGGCAGGGGAGCTGGTGAGCCCTCATGAGAGCGGGGATCAGCAAGAGAGCACTGTTTAGGGGACGGCACAGCACATGATCTCCACTCCATCACACACCAGTCCTGGGAGCTGCCAGAGGGAGCCACTGACCCTAGCAAGGGAAGAGCACTGGATGTGGATGGACTGCACATTGGCCACCAGGGAGGCCACAGTGGGGTTTGTTTCAGGTTTCCTTTTAGAAAGCATTCACTGTACCTAATTCAAGACTGTGGGATCAAGTTTGCAAGCACGACGATTGCCTATTTTTTACTTGTGTCAGTTCAGTGCAGGGCACCCACATGTAGGGTTCACGCTGGTAAAATAATAGGAATTTCACAGAAAAACCGTAAGACTTCTGGCATGGCATTCATAATCAAAGCCATATTGCAAAATTACCTGGTTTTTATACAGCTACAGGGAAGAGGCTCACCTGGGGCAAATCACAGCATTAATGTCAGAGTGATGGCAGCAAGATCCTGCTGCCCAGCTCAGAGCTCACACTGCCCTCCATGAACTCAAGAATACCCTGACACTAACTGAAACTGGATTTGGCCATGAATGATGATAAATCTAGAAAGTCCCAGAAGTTTTGGTCAAAGTCAGGATTTTCAGGAAATGAGATATTTATTGGAAGCAAGGGAAAAACAGCTTTCTGGCCAACATTGAATTTACTGAGTTTCTTCCTGTTCTGTGTTTTAAGGAAGTGAGGCAGAGAGGGGTGGCTGGAAACAAGAGCTCTTCATTACCTGGGTGCAAATCAAGCTAAAATTTCCTGAGAAGTCCAAGGAGAGGAGAAAACACCCATTGCTGGTAAATAACTCTGACCTGTCAAAGTGAATTTACCAGAACCAAGCTGGTCAGTCTGTAACAGTAAGTTTATAAGCAGGCAAAACATTCAGGTCATGTCAAATACCAGGGGTTACCAAAGCACTTTCCTTGGTGCCCAAGGCCAGCCCACTGCAGCTATAATTGGCCAATCCTCCCGAGTGCTCTCATTTCAATGAGAAAAATTTATGGTTGTTTATGTAGGCTTCACGCCAAGCCTGTTTCTCTGATAAGCTCCTCTGGTGCATTTGTGTCTCACATCCGATTTAGAGTCCTCTGCATACTGGAGACAGCATTCCTTGGATACTGAAAATAAATTAAAAACACAACGTTGGGCTTGGACAGAGGAATGGGAACGCTTTTGACGTGGCCCAGGCACTGAGGGCTCTTGGGAGCAGTGCTGGGAAAGCAGGCTTTTCAAAATCTTGCATTAGTCCATTTACTTAATGATATATAATCCTCAAACTGGTCCCCCATAAACTGTAAATATGCATTATTTGAGCAAGTAATTAGTTTCAGTAGCATGCGGTAGCAGCTGTATGGTTTGGCTGCCAGACACTGCAAATGTTTCCTCCAGCAAATGCATCTATTTGTGATATAGCAATAATTACTGAAAGATCGACAAAACTTCGCACTTCTCCAGTACTTTGACCTCAGGATCTCCACAAGATTTCAAAGTATGGAAGGCAGTGCAGTATCACCCATGATAGGGAGGTGAGGATTATGTCCACATAGGCCAACCCAGACAGGTGAAGGGATCCGCCCAAGAGGACAAGGAAGCCTCAGAAATGGAGCAAAACCCTGTCCTCTACCTCACTGGGTTGATCTGCCCCTTGGTGACCAACATCCTACCAATCCTCTCAGCTAAGAACTTTTCCTCTCTTCTTTGCCAATACCCTCTGCCAGAAGAAAGCCTCAGAGTGCTGAAGTTTGCTGTCACTGCATATTTTATAAGTGTGAACACAAACTTCAGCCAAAAAAATCCTTGTTTTGTACATGGCAAGATTCTTATGGAAAAGAGCTTTTCTAGACCCAGAAGAAGTCAAAGCATCCTTGAGGTGAAGAGTGGCAGTGGAAACCTTTCATCTGTAAAATGAATTTGCAAGGTAAACACCAGGCTGCTTCCTGGTGAGAACTTTAATGTGTTTTCAGGCCATACAGACAACTCTCCCTGGAAATAAGCAGTAAACAAGAATTAAGGATGAGATCATAACCCAGCCTGGACAGGGGGATGGATGAGGAGCAAAGCCAGAGCCCTCCTGTCAGACAGCACGGGAGGTGAAGGTCACAGAAGCAGCAAGATGAGATTTCCTCTTCATGCTGTGTCCCCTGCTAAGAGCTCCAGTCCTCGTTAGGCTGGGCTTGCAGAGCTGGACTGAGAGGCGGCCTGGCAGGCAGGGAAAGGTCCTGGCAGGCAGGGAAAGGTCCTGGCAGGAAGGGAAAGGTCCTGGCAGGAAGGGGAAGGTCCTGGCCCTGCACTGCCACCAGGGAACTGACAGCAACGAGACTGGAAACAGCAGGAAAACAGGTAACAGGAATAAGAACAGAAAACTATTTGGATGTTTGGAAAAGGAGCTTTGCTGGTGACTGAAGTTTCCATGGCTGCCAAGTGGTATAATCCTGCCTCCTTATATGGGGATGATGAGCTGCCAGCAGTCCTTAGACACAGGGAATTCCAGAATCCAGGAAAAGCCTAAGGTTCACATAACAAATCAAAATGGGAAATTACCACGATCCAGTAAGACTTCAAACAGTGCCAAAGGCAGAAAGAGCTCACTATTTTCTGGAGAAAAAGGTACTGACCTGCAGTTAAGATCTTGACTAAAGTCATCCGCTGTGCCTGTTTGAGACGAAAAACAAAAGATGCCCACACAGAAATGATAAGCCTGAATTCTTCAGTAGCTGAGCAGGTATGTCAGAGCAAATGTGGGCAGAAAGAAGGAAAAAGACAACACATGGGGGATGGAAAACTTGCCACAAGATGCATCAGAGACAAAAACTGAAGTTCAATCCTTCCAACACACCAGGAAAACAGCCAGGTAATGGTGGCCCACAGATGACACTTTGGTCAGTCCAGAGCAGCAATGGTGAGATCAACTCCAGGGCAAAGGAAAGGTGGAGATTCACCCAAGGCCAGGAGAGGATCCAGCTGATACATGGCTTTAGGGCAGGCTAAACACACGAGAGCCTGAACGTGTTTATACACATGGACAGGTTTTGTGTGAGGACAAAATGTACTGAGACAGGCACCAGGAAAGAAAGCATCGGTTGGTTGTGGGCGAGAGAACGGATCTCCTGTGTGCTGAAGGACAAAACCAATTAACTGCATGTGTGGCCATAGAATTCATTTATGCTTGAAGAAGTGATGATGATCTATATTACATAAGAAATAATTTCAGAGTTTAGTTCAGAGGTTTAGTTTTCAGACAACCAAAGATCAAGGATATCACTAAAGCATTTTTGGCACTTTGCTAAATATATAGGGACAACATACAGACGAAACAAGACAATAAAATTGCAGGAAACCAACCCCGTGTTTCTCTTTTCACTCATTCTCTTCTTCACTTTTTCCTTCCACCTGTTTTTTGGAAATACTTAAAAACTACAGAACCTGGAAATGGGAAACAGAAACATCTGTTGACAATGTCAGTGACTAGCCTGTGCTCTGTTCTGGATGATCTGGATTTCTTCCCCTTTGAGAGATGAACTCAACAGCAGCCCAAGGGAATCTCTTCTTTTGTAGAAACTGAGGTGTGTTCCAATTAGACATTTTAAATGGGTAGAGGAGAAGGTAAGAAGGGAAAAAAAAAGGTGTAGAAGGAAAGATTGAACACACAAAAGATGTGGGTTTCAGAGAAGACAATGGAAACCTGCAGATAAAAGATGCCAATAAGCAAACAGGGAAATTTTACTGAATCTTATTACTCTAGACAATAGGAGACATTTCAGACCCACAAAACTGTGCAGGGAAGTGACTAGGTTTACTGGAGTTTTTACAGATATAAAAAGCAGAGATAGAAACCTTGTTAATTAGAGCAATTTTTTTGTACTTTATGTTTTCCAACCCCTGAAAGGATCACAGGTACTGTCAGTGATTGGTTCCACATTATGAATACAAAAATGTTGGGGAAGGAATACATCTATGGTCAGTCAATCAACACAGAGGAAAGTTTCCCTCATGAGTTGCCAGGCAACCCCCACCAATTAAAATAACCACCAAAAGCCATGTATTTCATGCTGCAATCATTAATAGCAGAATGCAATCACAACCTTTCAAGGAAACAAGGAGACAGAGACAAACCACCAACCACCTGCTGATCACATGCCCTGTGACCATCAGAAGCAGGGAGTGGAAGCATTTCCCAGTTCCCTGTCAGCCAGCTCCCGATCCCTGCCACCCTTCCATGGACTGAGCCTCCAGCTCTACCAGGACTGCAAAAGCAGCTTTCAGAGCAGAGTGACACTGTATCAAGGCACTCACTTCCCCAACCAAAAAAAGCTTTAAGCACTTGCACCTTCAAGCATCTGGGATGTCCCCTTGGAAGTAAGGCAATAAGATGAGCCCCCCCTAAAAAACAGGCTCTCTCCTAGAGCTGAACTAAGCTTAAATTGGTCACAGAATTGAAACATCTCATGCCATGACTTAACATTTACAGCACAGTCTGCAGGAGGGACCCAGCAATGGACTGCTTTATTTCAAGCCCAGCAGACAGATCAGTGTCCTGCTGGGCCAGAGCTACCTGGGACAACAGACAGCAATGCAGAGAAATACACAATGCCTCCTAAAATGTCAAACCCAACAAAATAAATTTTAAATAGAGTTTCCTGTGTCTATCCCATCTCAAACATTTCTGATGATCCTTTTCCCCCCCATTGTTTTTGTTCTAAAGCCTGGGATATTATAAGACTAACCACGGATCAAGATAAAACACTTTTCTAGCAATCGGTACCCAAGGGTACTTGGGTTCTTACATGGGCCAGTATCCAAGTTTGACTTTTAATCAGAATTAAGATTACATTCCTTTGCTGAGACTCAGTCACGGCTCAGTTTTGCGCAGGAGAGCCCAAACCATGTGAAGTCAGGTTGCCATCTCTGCCATCCACTGCCTCTTTCTACAGTGAGCACCTCCCTTTGCTGAGTTCTGCACTGGGGGCTGGCTGGGACTGCTGCTGCAGACAGACTTGAAATAGCTTTATCCATCTGTCCTGAGAGGTGTTAAATGGGAAGCGTGGGGCTGAGCACAGGCTGTAACTCATCCCAGAGCTGCAGTGACTCAGGCAGAGCTCTGCCCTCCAGCAGCAGCAGTTCTCAGTGACATGCCTACACCAGTCAGCAGCAGCACAGCCACCAAATCGGTCCCCGTACCCCCCCTCGTGCCTCTGCACAGCGCTCGGCTTTTCCTGGGAATCACAGCTCCAAGGATCTGCCCCACACACACCACGATCTGCTGCCAGCTCCACTTATGGCTTGGAAACCACCAAACATCCAGGTGGCCAGAGACTGAATCCAACCTGGGCCAGAGCTGCAGATGAGCAACAATGGCAGGTATGTGAGCTGAGGGGGTCAGGAGGGATGGGAGGGATGGGAGGGATGTTCCCACAACACAGCAGCGCCCTGAGTCACTCCTCTGCTTGGCCCCTGAGCACCAGGCGCTGGCCAATGCCGCTGGCGAGACTACAGACCAAAAATCCCAACATCCAGTCTGCTCCAGTCCAACAGTATGTGGCTGGAAAATGGCAGGACAAAGTGTACCAGGACAGGAGCTACCCAGCAGATGGTCACTGCACAGCCCCTCGCGGCAATGCCCGTGAGCCCCTCTCCCCTTGATGCCCAGAAGAGGTGCAGAGAGTGGCTGCAGAAAGATGAGCAGATATTGAACCTGCAACTGAGTCCGTGGAAAGTCAGCCACCAGGGGTTAACCACTGACACAAACACACATTTGTACCACCGTGATTACCAGCGCTAGTGCTGGTGGACACACGCTGCAGAGCTCACAGATTTGACACCAAAGTTTGTTTTATTTTATGTGAAAGTCACATTCACAGACAATATAATTTGCAGCTACAAAGCAAGGACTGGCAGTGTGCAATTTGGATGCAGCGACTCATGCCAAACTTATAAATACACTGTGGGGACAGAACAAATACGAATTGAAAATGAACCTTCCACTGGGAATTGGGGTATTTTGAAAACTCACCAACTGCTGTAAATACACACTGAAGGGACACAGCTCCCTTAAGATGTTCTGTGCCTTTCTACCACCAAGAGCAAACAAAGGTTCAACCTGGGGCAGCAAATACGCAAAAGACCATTTCCAAGGTCTTCTCTGGAAGAACTTCTCTGGGACATGAGCAACCTCCTATTAACAGACATCTACATCCAGTAGCACTGAGCGGCCTCAGACAGAAGTGAAAAGGCAGGTTGTGACTGTGACCACAAACAGTGTTCATGAGCAAAACACGTTCCTGGTTCTTATGGTGAAATACGGCACAGCTTTGAGAGTCCAGAGGCTTCAAACCCTCAGCTCTGCAAAGCTCATTCCCTGACCATCTCTAACACCTCTGAGTAACAAAATAGCACACTGATACTTCTCACCGTAAAGATTTATCTTACTAGAGTTTCTACTGTCATTGCCCCTGGATTAAAATTTTCAGCCTGAAAAGACGCTGTGGATGGCACCATGAACTGCAAACTAAAGGTGCCTGATAAGTTATCTTCTTTAACAAGTATCAAACAGAGTCCATGAATTCCTGCAACTGTTCACCTGCACTTAGATCACACAAGCAATCTGGCATTATAGCAATTATCCTTCAAGAAATCCTGTCGTGCTCTGAAATCTATCAACAGGAATTAGATGATGAGCTTTTCAGGCAGATATTTTTCATCTCTTGTCTTCCATAAGCAAAATCTGCAACTGAACTCCTGCCAAAGCCAAGATTTTACACTTAACAGAAGGGACAGAGTATGTTGTTGCCTGAATTAATATCTGTTATTTAAGATTCAGCAAAGCAATTTTACATATGAGTAATATAACATATTTAAACACATCTAAGTGTTTTGCTGAATGAAGGCCTAAAAGAGGTTCTGTTGATGTCAGGGCTGAGAGAGAATCTGCTTTTAAAAACCATCCTAACAAGCTTCAGTTTTTTCTTCTAAGAGATTGTGAATAAAGATCTACATTGAAATACTTGATCTCAGGAAATCAGATCACTTTGCCTTCTACCTTACCTGAAGAGAATGATTTGACCTCTGGAAAAAAGCAATCTGAGGAGGATGGCTTTTGGCAGAAAGCGGTAGGGGCTTACAGAGATGTGGCAAAAATCTCCTCACAGAGCAAGGATCTGAGATGCTGAAGTTGCTCAGCTAAGGGAGGGAGCATGGCTCAGCCATCCAGAGCCCACTGAACACATTTGAGAGGCAGAAAAGCAGCAGAGAAAACATGCCAAATAAGTCATCTACTCTTCCTTTCTATTTTAATTCTAATCTCATCTTACTGGTGAGATCTTTTCTGGAGGAGTTCCTGTACAACTCTGAATCAATGTATTACTCAGATTTTTTTCCCAAAGTTGCCAAAACCTAGGAAGACAATGAAGAAGTTTACCATCTGAACATTTTACCAAATGTCTAAATGGGACAGAGGTCTCCTGTTTATTTACTATAAATAAACAGGAGACTTCTGTATCTGTATCTGAACCTGCTTATCTGTATCTGTAATACTTCCTCATCCTTCTGCAATCATGTGCTCAAAGAGGAAACCACCATCACTGCAGGAGACCCCAATAACCCCCCTCCACCTCTACACTGGCAAGGCTGGAGCCCCCACAGAGGTGCCCATGGCTCAGAGCCTGTTTTTGCATTTCCTCTTTATTACAAGCAACACAAACCCCCCATCAATGGTGTGACGAACAATGGTGGGAGTGGGAAAGGACAGAACTGGGAGCTCCTGGGAAGGCTCAGGATGGCCTGTCCTGGCACACACTGCCCTCTTCATCCAGGACACCCTGACAGATGGCACCTGGCACTGAAACTGAAGATAAATTCAAAAAAGTGCCTAAGAAAGGGCCCTGACTTGGGCAGAATTTCCACTTCTCTGCACAACTGCACTTGTCTTTGCTGAGCTGAAAACACTCACTGCCAAGTGATGAAATGAGGCCTTGGAGGCTCCATCATTCATCATCACATTTCAGCCTGAGTGGTCTCCAAACCACAACTTTTCCCAAGGGTTTCAAATATTATTTTATTTATTTTTTAATTGTAGCTGGTTAAGTATTGAGCCCTTATCTAAATCAGATGTCTTCAGGTGCAGAATTACGGTTCTTTGGTTATTGCCTTTTATTTCCTACAGCCATTATATTGAAAGCAAATCTGAAAACTGCTGGAGGTGAGCTCAGATCATTCTTGTTATTTGGGGGAAGAAAAGAAATACTAAAAAAGAAAGGCAATAGTGTCCTCTTACTGTCAGATTTCTAAGTTACACCGTGATGGCACAGCCAGGTTTTGGTGGTGGGGTGG
>VZTX01023580.1:23415-34227 GCA_013400915.1 Pardalotus punctatus
TTTTTTTTTTTTTCAGAGGGGTAGACATATCCTCCAATTTGGTAGGATGTCTGGTCTTTGCTTTTACATTTTACTAGTTTAAACTGTTCTTGTCACGGGTTTTGAAAGAGATTATCACATTTGCTCGTGTCCAAGCGTAACACTGAATAAGTGTTAGAAGCGGCTGCCATCTCCAAATCCTAAGCAAAGCTGGAGAAAATTATTAAATTTGGCATGTCTCCCTGAAGGACAGGATCAATGTGATCTAGGCCAGACAAAAAGAAACTAATCCTACAGACTAAGACTCAGTTCCACAAGGGCAGGAAGGAGAAGGAGAATTTCAGCATCACAGTAAAAAACTCTGATCCTTAAAAATCACTTCTTTGCTGTTGCATTATCCTGGAAAGAATGAAAACTGCATATGCTAGCAGTTTAGAATGCTTGTTTTTCAGACAGGGGAAGGGTCTAAATACTGGCAAATCCAGCTCAATTTGTCAAATCTGAGCAGAGCCTCAATAAAGCTCAGCCAACACCTCAAGTTAGGTTCCTACTTGAAAATTCACTAAGTCCTAGGAAACGTAAATATTCTTATGTCTAACTTATGTTGGCAGGGTCGCAGGCAAAGCAAGGGCTTTTGGTGTTGCTTTTCAGTGACAATTTTTCTTGTGACATTCTGGAGATTGAGCCCAGAGCATGAAGCACTTTATTTCAGGTCCCTCCTTCATCTCAGCAGGTTCAAAGTCATATGTACCACTTTGGAGGGTGTATTGGCATGGTGAGTTTTCTTTAGGGTGGGTGCTACAAGGATGGCCTCTGTGAGTATAGACCAAGGATACACACACCAGACAGGGCCAGCTTCAATTGGCTCCAAAACAGACCCCCCACTGTCTAAAGACAAACCATCAGTGAAGCCGGTTGTGCCTCTGATAACATATTTAAGAAAGGATACGTGATAATATTATTAGAAAGATAACATATCCCAGAAAAGCTGGTATGCTAATGCTTTTGTTGTGACTGATGTTAGTGTTCTTTAAGCAAACAGAAAGGAATTTTGCATTGTTAAGGTACTAATATTATTCAAAAGCACTTAAGGTACTAATATTATTCAAAAGCACTGTGCAGCAGCTATTTGAGAGAGGAGGGAGAAAAACGTGAGAGAAATGACTTGGCAGACACCAAGATTGGTGAAGAAGGAAGAGGAGGAGGTGGCTCCTGGTGCCATTGCAGCTTATGGAGATGATCATGGTGGAGGAGGTTGAAGCAGCCCGTGAAGGACCATAGTAGACGATACCCACGCTGCAGCCTGCTGAGGATGGAGAGAAGGTTCATGTGCCCCAAGGGAAGTCGCAGTCTGTGGAGATCCCATGCACGAGCAGACTCCTGGAAAGAGCTGTGGACCAAGGAGAGGAGCCCATGCAGGAACAGGTTTTCTGGAAGGACCTGTGACCCACAGGTGACCCACACTGGAAAACTGCAGCATGGACCTTTCCTGCAGGACTGTACTCCAAGAAAAGTACCCATGGTAGAGACGTTTGTGGGACTGTATCCTATGGGAGGGACTGATGACTTTTGCTTTTGGTCTTTGTGATAATGCTTCACAGGTATTAGTCTGATCATCTATCTTGATTCTTAAAATGACAACTAGTATACTAAGGATTTTTATATGATTGAAGTTAGTGTTCTTTACGAAAATAAAAACACATTTAGTATTTTTAAGCTACTAGCATTATTGAAGAATGCCAAAGTCCATCTTCTGGCCAAAACCAAATCAAAATTAGAAAATATTATGACAGCTAGATATGTACAATTCCACAATACAATCTTCAGATAAATGGATACTCTTAGACACAGTATGCCTAGAATAATAAAAGGTATTATAATATTATGATGGCTCGGTTTTGTAGTCCTTTTTAATCTGCAGACGACTCATTTCCCTTTGAATTCAGGTCTATTTGATGGGTTCAGAACTATCAAACTGGAAAATTTTCTTGCTTTCTCTGGCATGTATTAGCTTCAAATTTTAATGTCTGCTGGTTGCCACAGAAGTTATCAGTATTTAATCATCTTGAAAAGGATATTATTATAATGTAGATAAATGTCATCCAGAGTAAATACCAAAAGTGTACAAAAATATAAATCAAAGTGTATGCAAATCTGTGCAAATAATAATGCAAATCTGTTCTCCATGTTTGAAAATGTATGTTCTGTAACAAGAAGTATTTAAAGTCCAAAGTTTCTCACACACAATATCAGGAAAACTCAACAGCTCTTAAATGGTGGGGTTTTTCATATTTTTCTTTCCCCAGAATTACTCAGAAGCTCTTCAAATGTTTGGTTTTGTTCTACCTGCAGTAGTGATTCTGACATCATGTCAGGTATTATAGAAAGAGTAACATAAACAAAAGATTATGACTTAAAGAGGAGACAGAGCAAAATAAGCTCCTTATCTGTTTTGCGATTGCACAAATGTCCTTGAGCAAACTTTTGAAAGTTTTCTTTTGAAAAGCTCTATTGGAGTATTCAGGGGGCTTTCTTTTATCTAAGGGATTTAATTGTATATCAGCAGAGTTATTTAACAGCATTTTGGTAAAAGTATAAAAATTTTTATCTAACCACTTTTAGTGACTTTTTCAAAGATTGAAATGATACAGGTTTCAAGAAAGAGTGTAGCATCAGGTTGAAAACATTAGCTTTGCTTCCACATTTGAAACCTAACAAAACTGTAACAATCAATAAATTTTACATTTCACATATAGACACACATTTCACATCTTACACATCTGTCACATATAGACTTACAAGGCTATATGTGAAAGCTGTGTGATAAGAGGTGTTTAACTTAAGAACAGAAAGTTTCACGACAGCATTATCATAAAAACATTGTCAGCATTTATTTTAAAAGCATCAGCTGGCAACTTTAATTAATTTGGTTTGGACTGCAAGAATTGACTAAATGTGATATATGTGTTATTTTAAGAGCATCTACCTTCTGAATTTTGATATTGTGCATCAAAATTGGCTACTGTTTTACATTGGGACTGTAAAGAAGAATTTAATGGCCAAATGCCTGTCTTCTGCTTTTTGGAAGCACCTGGTTGTATAGACTCCCTTCTGCAAGAAGCATAAATCTGAACACATTGTCTTATTTTAAAAATATAAAATATCAACAAGAAGACCATAGTAATGGATTCATGGGGAAACTGCTAAATGACTATTTTATATAATAAATGTGTATTCACTAGTCTTTCCTAACCTGATTTTTTGTTCTGCTTAAACACTGGTTTTATCTTCTTTTGTAATATTTGTGGGTTTTGTCATCCCAAGAACTTGCCTTGGGCAAGACCTTATTCCCAGTGGCATTTCTGTAACTCTATTTGGGCCAAAATAAACTCGCTTTCTGTTTTACTTTCTTTGTATTCGGAACAAAGCTTTTCTTAATTAAGCATGAGAAAACCCCAACATTTAAGTGAATATAATGAATGGGAAAGATTAGGAACAAAATTTGTCATCCAAGAACAGTATAAATTGTTGGACAGTTTTCTGTACACAGAAAAGTGGTTAATATTCTGAGCTAAGTACTGTTACTTAATTTGACAATAAACATTCCTTAACAATTTAACAATTGCCAGAACAAGATACCCAAAGTTACAGTTTTCTTATTGGTTGCTCCTATTTTCATCAACAGTGATATCCTAAAAATATAGTATAAGTTGAATAAGAGCTTGTGAGATGGGAAGGCTTTTATCTTACAGTATTGTAGTGACCTTTTTATTGGGACGCACCAGGTAAGATGTTCCAATTACAGTCTCTCAGCACCAAGAGCCGAAAGGGAAAGGAAAATTATTATACAAATTTCAAGTTATGATGCTGGAAGAATGTCAATAGGAAGATACAAAGAACTATTATGTTCCTGTCACCCACTACTGTTAGGATTTAGGTCTAGAAGGAAAATGTCAAATAGAGCAATGCATATTAGAGTTATAGTGCAGTGTCTGTCTCATTTCTTCAGCCCTTGTGTTTACATTTTAATAGATTGAATTAGTATTGGATGGCAGAAAACTGCATGGTTTGAGATTTGATATCAAATATATTGAGTTTTATTTACATGTGAATTGCATCCAGCTATTAACGTCTGAGTAGTTTGCATCAGTTTTAAAGTGTCTCATTCATTTTTACCTTGTGCAGGTTAGGAACAGTTTTTAGGGATATCTGCATGTTTTATTTAGCTAACATCAGCATCAGCTGGTGAAAGTATGAACACCAGATTCTGCATACTTCTATTTTAACATGAAGCCAAAGCAAATGCAGACACCATAAAGCTCACCTAAAGACTGCTACAATAAGGGAAGTTTGCCTTTGTTTGAAAAGTTTCAGAAGCACATTAGTATTTTTTCTCTCGTTCTTTTCCTTTCATAATATGCCCAGCACACATAGGCACCATAGAGAAGTATGTTACGGTATTTAACCATATTGAAGAAGAGTTCATTTATACACAATGGAGTTATGTATATATACATGTATAGTTCACACAGCCTATATTTGTCCTGTTTAGAGGGAACATAGTTACCTTTTAAACAGATTTTTGTAGTAAAACAACTACTGTTAAATAAATAGATATAGGTTTCAAAAAACACTTTAATTTATTTTTCAAAGAAGAAAATTATGTTGCTGAAGGGAGAGCATAGCTCTGCCAAAAGGACAGCTTTCTCTTTGGAAGCAGATCATCTGATACTGAGCTCCTGAGAAGGTTCCAAGTTGAAATAACTAATAACTGAAAAACAATGAAAAAAAAATTATAATTGCGAAACAGAGTCATCTTACACACGGATGCACACTTGAACCCTAGGAAATCCTGAGACTGTGGTTCTGAGTTAAGGTTTTCCAGAAGCATGAACAAATGACTGGTTCATGTAAGTTATTTTCTCCAAGTTCATCATGCTGGCCCTTATCTATTTTGCTCTGTCTTCTTCAGGGGCAGGTCCAGGACTGCCCTGATAATAGGCATGTAAAAAAATATTTTTTTCTTGACTATGACCTGTTCTCATTCTTCTCATTGCCAAAGTACTTGGGCAACTATCACTACCTGCACTATGCATATATTCAAGCTGCTATTTGCACAAATATACATACATATATTGTCAGCCAAAGCAAGGCTACAAAGTCTGCACATGACCTAATGAATGTGTCTGCTGCACTTGAAAATTAACTGAACCTCATCCAGGCTCAAACTCAAATTCTACAGAAAGGAAAGCTATTCAAGAAAGGCAACAAAATACACTTTGTCAAAGTTTTACATTCAGTGAAATTTTCTGTAAATAGAGTAATTTTGGTTCTCAGGTGTGGTGTGTTGGCTGAGTTAAGACCTCATGACATTTCATCTTCCCTCTGTCTTACTGTTCACTTCAGATAGTTATGCTTCATATAACATTGTGTTCTTCTTAATTTTAAGACAAACTCTAGAAAAGGTTGTGTTTTCAGATAGTGGCTCTAAAATGGCTGCAAAATGAAATCTTAACTGTGAAATGGTTCTAAAAGAGAGAAAGGGTTATATATTGTCTACAAGGGTTTGGGGAGTCTTGAGCAAAATCTTATTTTTCTGGGAAATGTATTTATAAAATCAAGCCCACTGTAATCTTTGAGTCATATTGACTGTTCTGTTGCTTTCTGTGTGTCATCTTTTTTGTTTGTTTATCTATATGTTTAATAGTAGATTGTCTATTTTGAAAAAAAAAAAGGCATAAATAAAGACTAACAATTTCTTCCCAATATTTGTTTCATTCATTTATAATAACTCCTTTTCAGCCAGGCCTCGGGATACTTAATGAAAGTACTTCTGGTAACAGTCTTTCTATGTCTGTCGAATATGAGTGGCAGGAAGACTGTCATCCAGATGCTTGGATATAAGTGGCAGCTGTGCATCACTGTGAGCTGGTGCATCCCATCAGTCTATCAGAATATGGCACTTGGCAACCAGCGTTTCCAAGTATATTCACAGCGGAAACTTCTGCCCTCTGTTATTCCAAACAGATACAAGGGCTTACCTGAAGGCACAGAAAATTCCTCAGCTGTCAAGAAACTTGACATAGCAAGGACATAAAAGCTGAGATAGTGAAGATTCTTTTTCTCTCTCAATCACAAGCTGAGCAATTGGCTTATGCCCTGGTCCCCTGGACAAACTGCCTCTGGCTGTGATGGTATTTCTGTTATACCTTCTCAAGGCCCTCTGCGACACTGCTATGTAATAACCACTGCAAATAGATATTAACCTTCTCCATATCTTTAAAACTGGTAGACCAAAACATTCTGTCTGAGACTCCTACTGATTCTAATCAAAGGCAGGGCTTTTTTAAAGTTTTGCTCTTAAACGGTGACTGAAATTTGGAACATGCTGCTTTTAAGAGGCAAAATGTTAAGACATTCTGATCAGAAAATGTCAATTTACAGTTACTATTATTATTATTATTATTATTATTATTATTATTATTATTATTATTATTTAAGACTGTGTAACTAACAAAAAAAATAAGTAACTTTTTCTTCTACTTGAGATAGTGTCTGATCAAAATTATACATAACCAGAAGTGTACTTTGTCACACAAATAATCAAGAAAAATACAATGACGTTAAACCTAGGAACATGCATATTTAACTAACAAGAATTATTCATTTTCATTTTGAGTTCTGAGTGTATTGTGAATAGAACCAGTATTACAGGTGGACAGGCACCGCATATTTCAATATGATTTAATTACTGAAGATCATTAAGTGAGTATCTTCTTAATTCAGTGCACTTGTCAGTAAAAATACTCATCTAGGACATTTAATTTAATTGACTTGTCAGCAACAATATGTCCAATCACCAATATATGTGTGACACCTCCACATTTAGGTAGTTTTGCTGATTGGTCCAACACTTCATGCTAATGAATACACAGGTAAATCAAACTGCAGAAGGACATGAATGTGCATATGTCTTCTGTTACCTCTCCAGGTACACTTTAGGCTTAATTTGGTTATTTTTTGCCTCTCAAAAATAATTTAATTTTATAAGGAAACACAGAAATTGAATTGATTAATAAATTAATCAAGGAAGCTTCAACATTTGACACATAGTGATGTATATTTAAAAAAAAAAAATCATATAACTATACAACTGACCTGCTGATCTAGGATCAGATTCTCACAAACTCCTCACAACAAGAGTTAGATAATGAGTAAAAACTCTAGTTTCTCTGAAACCAAATAGCCTCTCAGGTCTCTGAAATTATTTGCAATGGTTTATTATAAAGTAACTTCTGTGTGCTCTGATTATACAGCCCATATCACATATTTAATCCTTGACAAGACCTGCTGAGTAATGTTCAATATGCAAAATTTATTTTTCATTCCACCATTTATATGATAGAACACTGTATGAAAAAATGTAGTTGCATTCCTGTTCCTATCATACAAGCAAAAATGCACAACTCCTCTATATTAAAATAAACAAAATATAGAATTTCTTATTGTGTTACCTCTCAACAAGAAAAGAGGTGATCATTTATAAGTAAGGTCTGAAACAATGAAAGCTGACAGATATTTGTCAATCCAAATCTCTAGAAATGGCAGTTTACCAATCTGCATTAGTTAATGGGAGGTGGAATGTGGTTTAGTTTTGTGTACAGGCTCCTTAGCCATTCATGTACAGTTCAAAGGATTGTAAGGGGCTTGGCACTGGACAAGAAAAAGCAGTGCGTCTCCACTTGACTATGCACAAAATTAGGTGCATAAATGGATTTTTTAAAATTGTTTTGTAGCATAGCTAAAACACGTTGTTGGGTTTTGTTTTAAATTTTGGACATGAACGAAGTTGATAAAAGCAGTAATTGCTTATTGCTGTACTCAGGGTTTAAGGTTGCCATACTGAAAACAACATTTTAAAATTTTTGATTTGTGCAAGTAAGTCCAAATACTTCTGATATTACAACTGGTGAAAAAGCAGCAGATAGTCCTTATCTCCAGCAATTTAGCAGCAATATGTGACTCATTCAGATTTAAGAGGCTTCTCTAAGATACTTCACTGATGTGGCAGATACAATTGCAGCAGTCTGTCAGGATAATAATTGTGTTCTCCATTATAAACCAGGGTAGAAACCTGGAGACAGAGTTTATTTCCTTATTAGTATGATGTTAGTAATGCCAGGGTGGTTCTCTCCCTATTTCTGTTTTCTACATTATATATTTCCCATAGTGGGCCATTAACAAAATATATCAGTATAGATAGGACATTTGTCATAGTGACCATGAGAAACATATTTACCTGGAAAACCCCCAGGTAAGACTACTTGCTTGCATTAATATATTTGGATGTCAATTATAGTGATAGAACTTACATTAGTCTTTCTAATTTCCATTAATTTCAACAATTTATCCATGTGCAATTAATATCAATTAATAGCATTTACAAAATAAATTGATGTAGAGTCTTATTTTACTTTATCACATGCCTTTTCAACACGTCGTGTTGTGACTGTAGGAGGAAAAGCCGAAGTCTGCTTCCCCAAAGTGATATCTGGCACAATACCCTTTCATTTTGAAAGCAAAAATTAGGCGTTGTACTTGGTGTAAAAACTCAGTCTAACATGATATCCGGACATGCCCATCACTGGGAGAATTATATTTATTTTTGCCACACTGAGTGCTAGAAAATGGGAAACGTAGTATTCATCATTGCAGTTTTATTTAATAAATAAGAAATCAATATTGATATTTCTTTTTAGAATGGACAATAACAAGAGCTTTAATGCTGTTTCCAGACTTGTGGAGAGGGTCTGGGAGGACACCTTAGGAGTACAGTTTTCACATAGCACATTCAAGAACCAGAATGTGGCTTAGCAGCAGAATTTCTCCATGATCAACAGGAAATGAACGTACCAACCTTGCAGCTGCTTGGCACAGGTCAATTGGCCATTTCCCCTCCTTTGTAGGAGATTTGCAGCCTTCCAAATCCCTTTCTATCCATGCTAGCACCTCCTCCTGTGCCTGAACACTTCCACACACAGCAGCTCTGCCCCGGAGGAAGTGCAGCAATGTGTGCTGGGGCAGGTGCCCAAGATCATCGCCCACCTGGCAGGGAGCAGGAAGGCTCCTGGACGTGGACATGGAGGGGCTCATGCAGGACAGCTCTGGTTGTCTCTGTATCCTCACAGATCTCTCTGTTTCCTGTTGATGTCTCCTCAAATTTAAAGGCACTGGCTTCAGAGAGAATTATTAGTAGGAAATGGGGATGTGGAATTATTAGTAGGAAATTTATATGGAGAGAGGCTTGGACTAGAGACAGCCTAGATTTTTGCGAACTTGTAAACAACTGAATGAAGATGTCAATAGTGGTCAAAGGAATGAAGTCATACCACTCATTCCTGCAGGTGACTGCCATGAGGACACTCACTATTCAAAAGGATTTTATTCCCAATCCCAGAGACATAGGGTAGATAATGTAGTACTCCAAGACAAATTAGGCTTTCCCAGCATAGGAATACTGGCATTTGTGAACAAAGTAAAAAATTGTGTCATCACTTGAAGTCAACTGCAGGTGTCTGGCACTAAAATACCTGTGTAGCTTAAGCCATTGGCTGTCTCAGCTAACAAATCAGATAAAAAATGGGGGTCATGGCCTTAGAGTGAAGCAGCAGAGCTGCAGTGACTAAGCCAATTTAGACCATCTGAGGCTAGCATTCTGTGAAGCTGAAATTGTTCACTTGATTAATGGACCAACTGTCTAGCTCTTATCTAACCTGGACTGCAACCAGAGTGTCTTTTGTTGTCAAATGCCAGCATGAAGTCCACAACCGTGAGCATCAGTAATTTAACATGTAATGAGCTGAGAAAAAGTACCATAATTTTTGCTACCTTGATATATGACCTAACTGTGCAATTCAATTGAAAGGCTTGTTTTCTGAGTTTTAAATAATATAGAAACACAAGCCTGAGGAGAAGGAAGTGTAAAGGCTGTGTAATCTGTTAGCAGCATCTCTGTTTGGACCACTGACAGAAAATGGAGAGGCAAAACACTGTTGCTATTTCAATATCAAGTGCAACATTCTGATTGAATGGGGAAATCAGGGAGATAAAAGGTTATTATTCAGTGATATACACTTTTAAATTAATGTGACTAAAATTTCTGTTCTATAAATAAATTTACCTTCACTCAGATAACTTTTTATAATACTGTATTTCTAGATTGCTAGTTTTTATCTGATAGTATAAAATTTTGCCCCCGTATTTCCTCCTGGTACACACCAGTGCTAGTAGTTTAAATAGATTACAGCTGTTTTCACTTTCCATTCAGGTAATTATTAATTATTTAAATGTATGTCTGATGAATTCCACTTATGAATAGAAACATCATAAAAGGGATCTGTTTCTAAGCAACATCATCTTACCCATGCACAGGGAGTCATAATTTGTTTGGCTTCTTAATTATTTTGTAGACACCCATGGAATGTGTCATGAGCTTCAGACAATATCACTGTACATGAATTCAAACCAAATTGTCACCAGGACCGCATGTGAGCATTATATGGCTTTTTAGCATCTCTGTTATATGAGAACTCAGAATTTGTTCCAGCTCTAAGGTTCTATAAAGGAGTTGTTTCTACCCTGGAATCATTCTGTCTTGGTAATAGCAAAAGTATATTCTAAAATATAGTTTAAACTGGAAAAACTGCTTTGACAGATGTGTATTGTTGGGAAGAGGAAACAGGAAGGCCTCATAAATATGATTGCTTAAATTCTGAGTATATGAAACCTGTAAGTGAAATAGAATTGAAAGCAAGTTTCGATCTCTAAAATGCC
>VZTX01023580.1:34376-89109 GCA_013400915.1 Pardalotus punctatus
CCACTACAGTGTATTACTTGCATTTGTGGAGTCTGAATGATCCAACATCTCCAGAAGAACATGAAGCCTCAGGAACAACTCAGTTCTGTGTAGGGGCAGATCAGTCCAGGTTAATCAGTTGATGGATGTCTCACTGTCTGAGGAAGATTTTGAGTCTATTATGAAAATGACTTTACATTAAAGTGCCTCATTTGAGCCTCCTTATTAGAATATTTTGAATTAATTTCAGGGTAGTCACACAGACCAAAAAGACAAAAAATTCTGATTAGATGATTACACAACTCAACTTGCAAAAGTGAATGAGATATCAGCTACATACTACTACCATCCTCTGTCTCCTCCTTTAGGATTTTCCTAAAGTCAGAAATATTATCAAATATCACTTTTGCTTTAATATAGAAAAAAACTTTCTTGACTTAACATTGGCAGTTTGTCTGAAGCCAGTTACAAGTGTGTACAGGTGCAGACAACCAGCTTGAACATTTCAGGAGCCTTTGTAAAATTGAGATGCTACCACTGGCCAAAATTTTTTCAAAGTTGGAATTGCTCTTACCTTTTAAATTCTGTTTATTTCTGTGATTAAAATCTGATTAAATCAAACAGAACAGTGGGGTGATTTTTCAAAGGCAAGAAGTGATCTGGATGCTTTTAAGAGTTGTCAGTATGGTGGTACTTCTATCAGGCCAGCATATAGCCTCACCATGTTAAGTAATGACCAAAAATTCATTAAGAATTCAGAAATGTAAGTACACTTAATAGAATTGCTCCCATTTTCTAACCACACAGTCTAGCACAAGGTACAAAAAAGTGTGTCTCCAGGTAAGCAAACCATATTTAAGTTCACTGGTGTCTTAAAACAGTTGTAATGGTTTAAGAATGGTATTCCCCAATTTAGTACCCCTGCTAAAAAGATCATGAACACTTCCTTAATGTATTGTGCATTTTATTCCACGTTAGTCAAATTATAGCTGGTTTAGAAAAAATGTATTCAGTTGTCAATTTTAAATTTGGAACATTTTTTCTCTCCTTGTTCTCCCTCTGATAAACATTTATAAAGTATCAATAAATTAATTTTATCACAGTGAGTGTTTATAGGTTTGAGATATAGGGAATAAGTAGCTTAGATTCTCTTTGTTTTCTTGTAGGGTCTGAGTATTTAGCTTTAGTCAGGCTATTTCCCAAATCAAACAGTCATCCAGCAGTTATTTTTTGAAAAAGAAAACTTACCTTCTCAGATAATAATCCAATTTCAGCAGCTGGGGCAGATATAAACTGGAGAAGTATAAATCTCTGCAAAATCAAATACTCAATAAAGTCATAAGAGTTGAAAACTCTGCTCTAACTCAATAATCAAAATCTGACTCACGGGAATTTCTTAAAATAAAACTTTCCATGCTAGTTTCACTGAAGAAAGGCATTTCATTTTTGCTTTCACCACCACTATTGTATTCTACCATCACAAAGCAAGAAACTGCATCCCATTTTCAAAGAACTCTAGTGATATTTAAGGTGTTCGGAGTCCAATTTACTAGCTCAGAGAACTAGGGTGATGACAGACCTGAAAGATGACTCCTTTTCCTCATCCACATCTGCTGGGAATCTCTGATGGAAGAAAGGATGACTTTTATGACATCAAAATAATGAAAAAATATGAACTCTGACAAGTTGTCTAATACTATTTTTGTAACCAGGTAAAATTACATTCCTTACAAAGTATTCTTATTGGATTTACAGATAACAACATGGTGCTGTACAGCCCTGCAAAGCCTCAGCCCCAAAGGATGTGCTCTTACCTCTCAAACCATGTTCCTACCTGGGTGTGCTACTTGTGTGGATCTGTACCGCAGGAAAAGCTCCCAGAACTAGTGAACAAAAACCTGAGTCTAAGAATTTGCTTTAGAGAGAAATGCAGTTACCAGTTTGGAAAACTATGTAAATCCTGTGTTTCTTAGTTATCTCAGAATTTCACTCATACATTTCATTAAATATTGACTGCTCAACAGATTTTTAAAATTAGAGCACTTAACTAGAAGTGCCAGGCTGTTATTTGGAAATAAGAATACAAACCTGCATTGCAATCTTATTGTTTGATTTGCCATCTAAATAAAAAGGAGGGATTTTTTCCATTGCTCAAGTATTTAAGAGACACCTCAGATCACTCAAACTTCTTTAACAAATTAGCAATATTTTTTTCAGTCTTTCATGGAAGTGTTGGTCTACTATACAGTGTGATCATTAATGATTAAAAACACCCTGTCAATGCAGGAAAAAATCTGCTTTGCTTAGTATAGTATTCTTTCATCTTTATCTATTGATCTCAGTTGATTTCAATCAATAAGAATGACTGAATTCTAATTGCAAATATAGGGACATTAATTCTTTCAGAATGGCAAACATGCTCATAACCTTTTAGTAAAGAAAGAGGTCCTTCTGATTAAAACAGTAAAACAAATTTTTCTTAAAATTTTAAAGAAGGGAAATCCAGATAATCAGGGCTTTTGCATCTCAGGTTACTACCAACCATTTATCCTGAAAACCTACAGAAATCCTTTCTCATCCAAACTCCTACCATACACTTTTTATGCAAACACACAAAACCTAAAAGTTTTTCATCCAAACCCTCCCAAGACCAAATTAAAAATCAACACTCAATAAGTGCACACCAGTGATGAAGAATTTGAGAGGAATCCATAAGGCTTATTGAACAAAGGCTTGGCTCATGACTTTAAAAAATGGTAAAGATGAAATGATACTGATAAGGCAAAGAGGGTTCTGACTTTCCATACAGATATTGGGCTCTGATCAGACCACTGCAATCAAACTGATACCTTGGATTATTCAAAAATAACTAAATTTAAATATAGATTAAAAAAAGTAAAAAGCTATTCCTGTTTAAAATGTGGCACAAATGAGAAGAGTAGACCTATTTTTTCCTATGCATTTCAACACAGTGTTGCCAGTTTTCAAATGAATGATCTTGGCTGCCTTATCAAAATCATAACACGTGCATTCTCACTTTAAATTGTCAAGGCTAAACAACCCTGCCATTTTGTACAACATTTTTCAGTGTGCACCATCTGTTCAGCTGAAATGCAGCTTACAAAATTTATTTCAGTAAAATAAGAAATAAATCTGTTTTTCTAATTTTATTTTCCAGTTGAAAATCATTACAATGATGTCTCTGTACAGTTAACCACATTTTATGAATGAAATCAGATTTACGTGTCACGTAGCACTAGAAACTTCTCATCATTCTTCCTCTTGTGGCACTTCAAAAGATAGAGGCGTAAGTTTCTTTAATATATATCTAGTTACAATCTTCTGAAGCTCTCTTGGGCTGAAGGTCAGAGGTAAGTTTCATTACACAAAAGCCAGCTTCTTTTATTTATCTCCAAAGTTTTCTTCATGAAGCAAATAAACTTGGTAAACTCTTCAGTCATTTACATTTCAATAGTGTACAGTACAAAGACATTGCTTTACAATAATAGTTCCTTATATATTTTCCATGCTTTTCTATTTTATAACTGAATAACCCTTCAACATGAAGCATAGAATTGAATTATTGAGTCTGTGTCTACGTGAACAATGTGTAATAATATGCAATTTTTTCTGTCCTCCTTAATTTTGCTTTATAAAAAAGCAGATTTCTGAATCTCTTTTCATGCTTGCTAACATTTGGCTTTGTGTACTTTGATTGAATCATGCAGTTATCAAAAAAGACAAAACTGCAGGTTCACCTTCACTGAATGGTTTTGGATACCGTGCTTAAGGCACCCCATCCAGATGTGTACAGCTCACTCCAGCACTTCCAAGTAAACATCCTCGGTGCTTCCTACTCTGTCTCCCTGGCAACACCTTCTCTAACTTTGCCCTTGCTAAAGCCATTGCTGCTTTCTTTCTTTTTCTCTGTTGGATTCCACCTAAGAAAAAGATGTAGCAACAGTGATGAGATTTGGGCCATTATGCAAGACATAGTTAATAATGTCTTTAACAAATTAGATTTTCATACAGGAGATTTCTAGTAGAAATAGGAAGTTAAAAAAGACATTTCATTATTTTTTAGCATGAACTTCTGATAATACTAATTTTTTCCCAATTAGTCTTTGTAAGTATTCTTTCAGGGGGAAACAGCTGTTTTCCAGCTCTAGTAAAAACCATTCACAGCACAATGGTTTATGAAGTCTCAAATAGAAGTGTCCAGGTCTTTAGTCTGAAGACGTTAATCTAGCAATTTAATAGTTTACTGCTATTTAATTTTCTCATTTCAAATATAATCTTTAGATTTTTTTATATTGAATTTTGTTCAAAGATCAATTGGAGACAGAAAATGCTCCACTCAGTGTAGCCAAAGTAAGAAGTCCATCATGAAAGAGTATAAAACCTCTTCTTATAGGATGTCTGCAAGCCTTTCTTCCAGACTGAATTTGTTTGCAATTTCCTTCAAGTAATAAAAAATTCTCAAATTAAATACACACATTGCATAAATACCTCATTTGTTCAATGGAAAATGGATTCCAGAGGTACTTTATGTGGTCTTTTCAAGATAACTTGACAAGATATTACTACCTCCTGACAAAAATAAGCTTGAAAGGCACAACTGATAGACCCAAAATATATTAACACAACAATTTATTTACACTTGTTTTACCAGTGAATTTACTTCATGACCAACTCAGAAAATATTGCTGATGGTTCAGTGATGTTAGCATGGCACCAGATAAGACTACTATGCACAAAGGAATGTGAGGACAACTCACAGAGAGCATCTAATCCCAGATATCCTGATTGATTACCCTCATTAAATTAAGCACGTTTTAAATGTTTCCTTTAAAAATTTGGTTATCAATAAATTCTTTTAGAAGATATTTTGTTGTTTAGTTGTTTGGTTGTTTTGGTTTGGTTTGGTTTGGTTTTTTTTGGTTTTGCTTAGTTGGTTGGGTTTTGTTTGTCATAGTTGGTTTGTTTTAATTTGTTTGTTGTTTTGGGGGTTTTTAATGCTTTTTTCCTTTCTTCCAGCTGAGGTTTTTTGATAAAAATGAAGCTAATAAAACTGCTTACCCCCAGTACTTCAGGTGGATAAATATTCTTTGTAGTGTGAAAATTAAGACACTCGTCTGGATTAGAAATTATCTGGATGTTTGCAGTGAATTGATGATAAAAGGCGGAATAGGTGTCTTTTCTTCTGCCAAAAAAGACTGAAAAATACATTGAGTTGATATTTCTACTAGTGCTACTACTACAAAATATTTCCATGAGAATATTTCTGTTTAACAAACCCTGGTTTTCTGAGAGTATACTGAAAATTACATCACTGAAATAATTTCTACCCTTGTCTACTTGCAAATTGTAATATATCCTTCTCAAGGATAAAGACAGTGTTACCCCAGAGAAAGCTGCTCTGAAATGGCAGACATACCTTATACTTTCTATTTTCCCTAAGCTTATATTTAAAATTACAGTAGCAATTGAAATTGCTGGTCTACAATATCAGTAGCAAATTACATATGATTGGTATCTACTACAGTGATTTATAAGATTCCCCATGAGCTTAGTTACTATGACAGTTACTTTAAAATACAAATTGTTTACACAACCCTGGCTGAATATACAGTGATGATCTGTCAGATTGTAGAATATTATTTGACCCAAATGGCTTAATTTACTGTTGAGAGGAGGATCACAGTGTCATAAGGCAGAGATGACTGAAGCCTGCTCACAGGTGAACAAACTGAATATCTTTATTGTGGAATTCACAGCACTCCTCAGGGTAGGAGCAAAGATTTTTGTTTTCTGGTATGCTCTTCTGGCGTACTTTCAGTTTGAAACTTCATGCTCTTTGAAGGAATTTGTGCTTTATTCCAATCTAGGCTTCATTGCCACAGAAGACCTGCTTTTAAATAAACCCCCCCAGAAGCTGACTGTTAAGTTGTATTTAAAGCAAGTATGCCTTCAAGGTGTACTTTAAACACTTAAACAACTGCATTTATTCTTTCCCAATCCTCTTTGATACAATTGTCACCAGTGTATTGTTCGTACCAAATCCCCCCATTCTTTTGGCTGAGCCTTTATGGATGTGAGTTCCAGAGGCTACAGGGTTTGTTATTGGTTATCTGGCATCCCATATAACTCAGAGTAGATTTACTTATGGTCTTTGCTGGAATACTTCCTACTGGTAAATACAACATCCACAGTTTTCATATTTGTACAGTAGCATAATAGGCATAAAAAGGTTTATTTTTTTATTTGATGGAACACTTGATACCATCGTGACTTTATATTTTTTTCATAAAGCAAACAAAGGGAATACTAGTCCTCTGGAAGTTATGTCACCAAGCTTGCTGATAGAATTATTCAAAAATTTTAAGGTAAATTATTGTCTAGACAAACAGAACTCAAGTTCTATGAATGGATTCGGTTTAGTCTAATTAATAACTATTCTCTTTGTTAGTCCAAAGTTGGTTGCAAACTAGCAAACCAGTCTACTAACCAGCTCATACACCTCTTGCTGTGAGTGGGCTCAATACTTAATATTTTTAATCAAAAATCTTGGTGGGTCAATTAGGTGACTACAGAGATTTTAAAAAAACCCCAACCAAAACCAAAACCCCCCAAAAAATAAAATCAAAACCTCCTAATGAAACATATTTTCTACTACAAAGACATGATGAGAATGAGAGCTATGCAGAATTTTTTTAAGCTGCTTGAAGGTTGCTATGTGTGATTTTTCCATTTATTTCTCTGAATAATGGGAGTCAAGTATGTAAAAATATCTGAGTTGAATGGGTACAAAGTTTTCTGTTAATGCACATTTTTGAATATATTAGTACACCATTGAAGTTTATATTACATTTTATGAAATTTCTTACCTTTAAAGGGTAACAGAAGAGATTTATGTGATACAACAGCAGGGTGTTTTAGTCCCATTGTTCTTTACATCCTGATGCTCTCACAAAGAGTAGGATAAAGTCTAAAATTTACTATTGATTGAAATTTTGTTTTGCCAGGTGCAAGAAACAAAGGTGGTAGATAACTTTTAGAGCTACAGTGACTTTTGGCTCTGGGATGAGCTATATCTTGACTTAAGGTGATTTGTATGCCCTCAATTTGAAAATATTCAGGAGACATGGGACACAGTTGTGAACAGATTTGAAGGGCTCTTTCACTAAGAATTTCTATGGTCATAAAACAGAGTAAACACAAGGTCATTTTTGATGTAGGAATCGAGGGGAGCAGATGTGACCTTAATGAGGATTTTAGTAGAAAGCAAGACATGCTGAGCTCATGCTGACAAACTGGCTGGTTCCAAAACCAGGTTTAATCAAAATAGTAATCATTCTACATAGTTTTAATTAAATGTTGCACAGTTCTCTTAAACTCTAGATAACGATGTAATTATGTGAGTGGACAAAAATAAGTATTAAGAACCACAAGTGAGTTATTCAACAGGCTGATTTAAATTATTACCTGCTAGTAAAAGAAAAAAATGTTGGCAAAGCTTATGGAACAACAACCAAAATTAAAAATTAAACTTACCAAGAAATGAAAGGTGGCCATGTTTTTATAGCTGAAATACAATCTGTTCTGAGTTTAATATTCACAACAGGTATTTCCAATAATAATGAAATTTTTTATGGTGAAGTGTCTGCAAGTATATTGTATGCATAGGGAGAACTAAGGAGCAGCCCCACTTTATGTATTGCATTGTCTACAAGTATTTAGCTTCTGCTTAATAATCGACAAGAAAAAATAAATAGGATGTTTTCTTCTTGAGGGGATAATAAACAATGCTACTGAATGTGGTCAGGCACAGAAACGAATTATCTTTGAAACCTCTAGAAATTCCTAGAACAACATATAAGCAAACAATTATACCGTGAAAGCTTGTAATAGGTCTTAAAGTGCTGAAATCAGTCATTCAGTCACTACCAAAGAGGCTAGGCTTACTAGTGAGGCTTCTGTACATAACAAATTTAAGCTCTAAGCTCTGCTTAAAATTTCTAGTAGGAAACATAGAACTTCTATACGAGAGGGAAAGCATCAGTTTTCAATAAGGGCAAATAAGATGAGAATCAGCACCAGTGAGGCCTGGTGTACTGTCAGGGTTTTCAAACGAGATTCAGCTTTAAAAAAAATGGGATCCACTGAATTATGCAACCTGCAATTAGACTCCCAACACTTTTAGCAATGAAAGAGAAGAAACTGATCTGGGTTTTTGGGTACTAACTCAGACCAAAACAATGATCGACAAGTAATTTTAAATAGGAATCTAACTCCCAGTCAAGCAGAAAGAAAAAAAATACAGTAGTGTTATGGAAGTGTCATTGGATTACACTATTATTTAATATTTTCTTCCAAATTATTTCAATATAAAAGAATGGAAATCTAGGAAGACATGGAAACACATATATAAAATAAGATTGGTGATGAAAGGGTGGTTCTTTTCAGATAAACTTGGTTCAAAGTAGAGGATTTTGATCTCTCCTTGACTTCCACCAAAAATCAGGTTTTGAAACAAAGAAGTTCCCTGAAAGACAGAATGAAATTCCTAAGAAAAGTCTTGTTACACCAGTGTTATCTTCTATTTCCACATACTAGGCAACAAAGCATAAAGTCAAAAGGGTGGATGAGGGAACTGCCAGCTGATAGTCTCAGAGCCTCATTTTAGCTGGTCTGGATGTAATGGCACAAGTTCCCTTTCGTTCTTTCATTCTTTCATTCACTAAGGTAGTTCTGGTTTGCAGAACATGGGTTACTAAAGTGGAAAGGGCGGAGGAGTCACAGCACTTCACAGTGTAAGAATGACTTAAAATTACAGAGAAAAGCACAAAATGACATCCTCTAGGGTAATGACACATAGTTGAGGAAACTGATAACACAAAATGAAGTAGATTTGCTGCTAATCTGTGTTACTGACAATTTTATTTTATTCCCACAAAAAGCAAAATCTATAGTCTCATGTATGTCTCCTGACTCTACTATCATGGGGATATGGATTTGTTTCCTTACGTCTACTTTTCCTTTTTTTTTCTTTTTTAAAATTTCTTTAACAGTAGCCTTGTGGCCCTAAGGTAGAAAAATGCCTAAATATGTGTCTACTTTTCTTTGTATCCTTTCTAAACCTGAATTTAGACTCTAATTCCAGTCAATAAAGTATTGATTTTTATTTCTTTAATTAAAACATTAGAATTTACACTCAGAGTAAAAAAGTTTGTTTTCATTCCCTTTACTTATAACTGCAAGTTTCAGTCCTTCACATTTTGCATCTTTCTCAGCTCTGACCTTCACTCATTCAAAACTTAAATGTTTTTCTGAAAAACATAGCTTTGAAATGTTGAATCCATCATGTAGTAACCTTTCACTGGATGAGACACAATGGCAGAGCATGCCTTTGTTTTGAATCAAAACATCCTTCTCAATGTTTTAGCTCTCCTTTGTAAGAACAGTATGTTCCTATATTAATCAAAAGTGACTACATAACATTCCAAATTCAATAGTGTTTTTAGTATTCTATATTCTTGATAGTGACCAAAATTTGGTGGGACAGTGAGAGCTTCCAGTAGATTAGAAGTAGGATTGAATAACATTATTTCTACTTTGTACCTTGAAAGAATGACATGGCAGTTGTCTACCACCTGAAAACTCTGCATGTTTCTCCAGAGGTAGAAAGATATTAGCAGATAATAGCATGTATAGATTACTGTCAGATGAAAATACAATCTTTTTTTTTTTTCTTTTCTAATCGGCAAGCAGAGAAAAAACATCACAGAATGTGCATAAAAAGATGTGCTAGAAAGTATTGGGAGCTTTGCAATTTTTCTGTTTCGTGAAGTAATTTCTTTCTTTAAAGAATAATTGAGAAACCGTACATGTAATCGCATAATATATTTCACAAATGAGGAATATCTGCTGAACCTCAAGATCTGTGCCCTCAGTTTTGGACTTGGGCTGCATCTGTTTTTTGATCTCAGTCTTGCACCTCAGAAGACATGCTCTGCAGATAGTTTCTTTTTACTGCCTCATATACATATATATATAGTATGTGATACACTGTATATACTGGATGTATATATACACCTGGAATTTTACAGATTTGTATATCATATTAAACCAGTCACAAACCCTTTATTTACAACACACTGAGAAGTTTGACAATATATAGACACCATAAAGTTCTTGATTTCAAGGTGTTCTGTGTAGTAGCGTGAAAGATACCTTTGAGAAAGTCCATCACCTAACCTACATTTATTGACTTAAAACAGCATTAGAAAAATAATTAAACCTGCAGACATATCTGAAAGTGTTTAACTGCTGTTACTTGCTGATCTCAGTCTGTTCAAAGAGCCTTTTACATGAACTTGTGTTTGTACTTCTTCCATTGAAACAGTGTGTAAGTAACAACTTGAATCCCAGCATCACAAAGCAGGAGCCCATTTAAAGTACAACTAAAAAAGAAATATTTATAACTACAGAATGTTACATAAAAGCTGAATTAAAAAGATTGCCTATGGCATGATGCATATATAGCATGAAATGTGATAATTTGATAATAGCCATAAAACTTCCTGAGAAACAGGATAACACTTTAATAACAGAAAATGTGATATCTCAAGTTTCCTTCAGCCTGTATCCCTAATTCTTCTATCAGTCACCATTTACCAGAGGACAAAACATGCAAACAAATTTAAGATGTATGGTATATCACTGGCCCTTTGTAGAGGTTATAGAAGTATTGTAGGGAAGATACACAATGACAGAGCAGTCACCGATCCAGAAATATTGGACAGCAGTGATCTACTTGTGTTTGTTCTGGTTGCAGAGGGAAACACTAAATAGTAACACCCTGAAGTTTGCATACAATCCTGCTGTGGAACTATTATTAACTATTATTAACACATGAACAACAGTTTGTTTATGTATAAATAATTGTGTTAATTTTAGTTGTGTAAGCTAATGGAAAGAGAAAATGGCAAGAAAGAAGACATGCCCTCTATCTGCACGACTGATTTTTCTTAAAATAAGTTTTCTCTAGGACTTTTTTGTGTGCAATAAATTTCCAGTGGGAGGTTTCTGATCTTTTTTTTTGACATCACTGAAGTTTGTGCCTTACTATGTCAGCTTTTCCCACTCAGAAAAACTCAGCTCTATGACTTTTAAATAGAAGGATGGAATATACCCATTTTTTTATATCAGTTTGATATTTTATTATCTTATTTCACAATAAGATCATAATAAGGACCCCGAGTATTTATTTGGTGAAGTGAAATATGACCCTGTTATAGAACCTATTTTTCTAAGTGGCTGTGGAAATTCAGAAAGCTCAGTAAATTCACAGATTCAAGTAATGTTAAGAAGAAAAAGGATCATCAGGTTAGCCTGCATAGCACTAACCAGTATCGTCCACCAAGTTAACCTTCTGGTTCCTAATTATATTTTATCACACATTCCTTGCAATAAATGCCTAAATCACAACAATATGGAAATCTGCAAGCTGCATTTAAATTATCACTGTGATGGTGCTAGAACTGAGACCTCAGGGCAGCAAGCGTCAAGCTTGTTTTGTCTCTGCTGGATAGTCCAAATGAGAAGTCACCACCAGGCTATCAAGTGCTATTTTTCTTTCTTTTGCGTATTAACAGGGTATTGGGAGCTATACTCTTAAAATATACAGCCTTTGTCATTGTGGAGTTTCAGCCTAGAGCAGAAAAAAGAGCCAGATTCATACAACTAGGGTGCTGTATGATAGGCATGACTCAATATATTTATGTATTTAATTAATTTTCTGCTTCGTTAAGCCTAACTTAAATAAAGTTGCTTCATATTTATGAAGCTATTTTTTATCCACTGGTATAGAAATTTCCATTTCAGTTAAAAGAGAAATTCACAGTAACATTCACTGAGGTGGACACAAGAAGACGGTAATTGGTGTGTATCTATCTGGGAGCAAATTTAAAATTCTACCAAGTTTTAATGAGGGCTTTGCCAACAATATTATGTGGCAAGTCTACTGATTAGGTCATCCTTTAAAAACAGCAGTACAGAATGCAAGCACAGCTCCAAGACTCCAGTACCAGGATTTATGTGCATCATTGTTTGCTACCTTTTTATTTCTTACATTTATTCTACATGTAAGAGATTAGTTAGCCTTAATTATAGAAAAATATCCCACAGAGACTTTGATGTCTTTTTAAAGATGATTACTGACTGAACTTATATTCTTTGAACACTTTTCAAAAGGAGAGTTTAGTCTCAACTTTTACCCCTAAAACGTTTCCTCACTGCAGTCCTTTAAAATCTCTGTGTGTGTAACAGACTTTTCTCTCTTTAGAAGTAGTAAAGACCATTACTTAATGTCAAATAATTTAGAGATGAAGACAGCATCCTGAAAGAAATAATCTGCTTCTTTTCTTTTTGTTCAGACACAATAATGAAAACTCTCATTCCACTCAAGTGCCTCAAAGATAACATTCAGGAAAATGAAATTTTAAAATTCAGGTTAATTTGCCTCCCATAAATCAAATAACATACTGATTCAGTGCAAGTGCACAAAGTCACTTCTAATCATTTGTCAAAAAGAAGGTTTTAGCCATTACAAAAATATAATAACATATTTTGATATAATAAATACAAAACATTTCTAATTTTGAATGTTCCTGGAATAAGTGAGTCATCTATGGGAAGATAATAATTTCCATATGAATCAAGTGAACCTCTCCAAAAAGTACCCTTACTTGATACAAGATTAGTCCACTGAATCGGTGCTGAACAAGTGTTAGTAAATATCTATATTTGTCCTAAGCAAGACATACTCAGTCTTTCTACTTAGAAAAGCTAAATATTGAGAAAACCGATCTATCTCATAACTTACTGTGAACTCAAATTCATTCTGTATGCACTAAGGAGTAATTCTGTGTACTCTTTAACAATATTTTCAGATCCCTCACAAGTCTTACTGTAAAAAAAAGCCTCTCACAGACAGAAATTCCTGCTATTAGAAGACCTCTGGCCTATGATTCAGGTCTAAGAGCCTTCTGAGAAGACTCATCTAGGACAAATTTGGGGATAGTTTAAATTATCCCAGTACCCACTGGATACACACATTAATAAAAGTTCTTCAAGTGTTGTTTATTTCCTGTAAATGAAGCACTAGCAGTTTTTGTACCAAGAATCTTTATTGAATTTTATAAATTAAACTAGAATAAGCAAATAAAGCTGTTTGTAAGATCCACAACCAAGTAATATGAAAAAGAAAATACCTATTAATTTTCCCTTCAGTTATAAGATATTGCACATGTCCCCTCATGTTCTGTATTTTTCAAAAGGGAAGAGATTTTTAATAGCTGTGTGTGTTTCTGTCAGTGTGGGTGTTTAAGAGGGTGTGTGTGCGCTAAAAAAAGCAACGGTCAGCAGTTATCCTTTTTACTTTTTACTTAATTACAAGATATTTCAGGTGAGAAGAGTTTAATTTGGAATGTATGATTATTTGGTACACTTATTATTTTACTTTTTCCATTAAGTTTGGTTCCACAAAATATTTCCCAAACAGACCCACTACCAATTTGTTCTTTATTTGGGTGTTTTACTTTTCTTTTTTATGTGATTAGCTAAAGGGTGAGCAAATGTTCTTAAAATTAAATACACTTGTACTTCCACAAATCCCCTACCACCAATCCTGCCTCTTAGAAATAGGAAAGGACAACCTCAACAATGATAGCTAAATGAGACAGGCAAAAAAGATGAACTAAGAAATTCTCTATACTGTTTGTTGCAGAGTTATATTCCACAGAAAGAGCTGAACTCACTGCGCGAGAGATTTCTTTTTATATGTGTATGGATTCTGGTGAAGGTACCAAAGCTGCTTTGTTGATCTGTGAATTAGAACTAATAAGAGGGTCTTAGCATGTTTACCTTCACAAAAAAAACCACACTAACATTTATTACCTGTGGCAATGTCAGTGTCACAGGAATACATCAAACTGGAAAACTAAATATTTTTTTGAACTGACATCAAGACCTTGTCAGGCCAGATCATCATAGCAGAATACAGAGGTCAGTGTATCATACATATTATTAATTATTATACATATTATTGCACATACACATACATAGACCTTGTATGAATTCACTTTGCAATAGTCCAAAACATCAACCACCTTATACAGAAAAAGAGAAATTCAACTATACCCACTCTAGTTGAGAATATGTAAAGAGAAATCGGAAAAGCTCCTCCACACACCTGTTTTGGAAAAGAGCAGACACTTCTTTACCACCAGGTTTCTTCAACAGATGTCTTTACTAAATTATATGATAGCTCTTTTGTAGCCAGTATTAATTGTCACTCGGAAATTATGTCAATCTGAAACGAATTTGCATCTCACATTCTTGAAATGCTCACATATCATCTCAGGCAATTTATGTCTGATTTTGTGTAACAGACTCAGATCTGCCAATTCCAGTTTTTGGAACTGATACTTGGGGTTAATTCACCTTTTATCATTTTTGCTTCTAGAAGGGAAGCATAGTTTAAAAGGCTGGAACCTCAGTTTTCATATCCTTTCATATCCTGAAGTTCATTGTACTACTCAGTTTTGAGCACATATTTTATCTTAACTTCATTACTCATTTCAAGAGGCAAGACAAATTCTATGGTCTTAATTCAATCTGCTGCTGATAGCCAAGCTGTATTACATAACCACACATTTGGAGAAATCTACTGAGATTTCTATTTTAGTCTGGAAGAAATGACAGTCAATCCCAAAGAAATGCATATGGTACTTTTTGTTCTTTCCTTCTATGACCTCTGCTGTATTTTACATAGCTCAAAATCCCACAAAGTGGATTCTGTAAGAAGACAAGAATGGAGGAACCTGTTCAACTTAAGATCTCTGAGCTTATGTCAGATTTATACTTAGTGTTTGAAATAATCATTTAGGATTACTCCTTTTAATCTTTTTGCTTCAAATTTATTTTAAATCCAATAAACCAGCCAAACTCCAGTCCTTTCTTTCTCCAAACATGCTTACACTTTACAGAGTTTCATGTCCCATCTGTTGTCCTGAGCTACTGTCACTCTCTCTTTATTCCATTCAGAACAAAAGAAATATGTTAAGAAAGTGGTAACATGGTTTCCAAGAGCAGCAGAACAAAAGCAGCTTTGTTTACAGAAGGCTGGTGCAGAGCATTTCTGAGCTACAAGGGAAAATGTGAGCAGCAATAAGATAATTATCTCTGTTTCTCTGTGGCAGTATACTGTGGAAAGCAACTTTAAAAATTATTATTGTTGTTGTTGCCATATTCTTATTCTTATTCTTATTCTTATTCTTATTCTTATTCTTATTCTTATTCTTAATGCATACTCACAGAAGACATTTACCATGGAAATAAAAAGGGATAACACAAGAAATTTAGTGTAAATCTGAATTGCATAACTTACATTTCCATGTCCCAGAGACCACCTCTGAAGTCAAGAATAATCCTCCCTCATTATACCAAACCTTGTAAACAACAAAAACAGTTCTCTTAGTGCTTACTTCCAGCTGAACACATAGGAATTCTTCTGTGGCCTTCAGCTGGAGTGGAGCCAGGGGTGTGCCAGGTCACCTGGTGTGTCATGGAACTTCACAAAATATTGGAACTTATTTGGACATTTTAAGATAATGTCTACAAAGTCTGTGCCCTTTTTATCTATTTAAGTTGTAAGCTTATTTTAGAACAAGGAGAACAGCACTTATTTTCATCTGTGATCTCTATTTTGGTGTCTATATGATTTATGGAATGATTTATAATAGAGTAATTTTTGGCAGAAGTGGATTAAGATGGTCTCTTGCCTTCTGAGCTGAGGCTCATCATAATTCTCCTAGTCATTTACTAGGTTTCTGATGCAAGGTTGCCTTTTTAGAAATATTCATTTATCACTTTCAATGAATTGCAATGATTTGCTCTCCAGTAAGCCAAGTTGGTCAAAATCCTCAGGGTTTTCTTTAATATATTTTGCTAAGAGCATTTCCATCCATAGAAATTTTAATAGATTTTTTTCTATATATGTGGCCAGTTTCAAAGAAGGTGACATTTTTAGGTCTTAAAGCCCCTCACCCATTATCTATTAAAGAATCTCTCAGATTCAGACAGCAAAAATGTAACACTTCCAACTCTTAATACACAACCAGAAATCAGTTTGCTTTGTGAGAATTGAGCAATATCCCTACTATGTCTATTTCTATCAACCCTGATTAAATAACTGTACATTAAAAAATCGTATTACATATTTCATCGGTGTAAACTAATGAAGACAAAGGATTGTAAGTATCTTCAGTTTCAGTATCTTCAATGTCTTTTTTCCTCTTTTTCAAAATTCTTTTGTGCTGTTTCATTTTTAGTCAAACAAAACAACACAGAAATGATTGCAAATTATCACTTGCCTTGGAAGTAAATTTGTTTACATTTTTTCCCATGAATTATGTGCTAAAAATCTCGATTAAATTTTATCAGAGTGACTTTAACTAAATAATTAAATAAGACAAGTATAAAGAATAAAAGGACAAGTAATTTCCTAAATTTTTTGAGATCCAACTCTCCTCAAATGAGAAAGAAAAAATTAAAGCACAGCAAAATTTGTGCTAGAGTCTTCCGCTGTTAATATTTATCCATATTTTTTATTTATTTTCAATATTAAGCAGGTGAATTTGGTTAGCTCAGTGCTGATATGCAGGAAATATTTTTTTCATACCTTAGTACCATTGTACATAAAAAATCCTATGTTTTGGTGCTGGTAATTGATTAATAGAATCATAATAATACCAAAACAACAAACTGGGAACTTGGCATTACCATTAAAATGCATATTGTCCAACCTCAATTTGTTGCTAACAATGTATATAATACCCATTCCCTCTGTTCCTAAAAAGACTTCCACCATGTTTGTTTACTTGTTCCTGTTCAACACAGTCCAGTTTGATTTCTTTTAATTCAGTATAGAATGTATTTATCCTGGAATACTTTAGAATGAGCAAAAATAAATATTAGCTGTGTTGCTTTTTTTTAACACTTCCTAATTCAGTAATTCGACTTTAAAACATAGACTTTTATGCCAAGATATATGGTGCATTAAAATATCAAGAGAATGCTGTAAGGGCTCACAGGCCATTCTCACTTTCATGGCTGTTCATATAATCTCCTTTTATATTTTAAATATGAAATTTCCATAAAAAGAAACAGAGAGCTACTCTTTCAAAGCTCCAGTTTTTGAGACTTTTGGAATAATGTTACAAATTCATCTCATTATTGCCATTTCTATTTCATCCCAACTGCTCTATGTGGAAGGGTTGTGATACAAACAAGGTGTTTTATTCAGTGAATCTTGATATATATATTTTCTATTTTACTGACTCCTCAAGTACCTCTTCTGAAATGTCTAGCTAATCACAAATCCTAATTATGGCTTTAAGATATGCAATCTATGAGACTCAGACATTTTAAATGAATGTCTTTTTAATAGAACACTTACTTTCTCATTAGCAGAGATAAATATGCATGGTCATAAATGTTTTGTATGCAGGTTATATACCCAAAATTTGTCCCTAAAGGCTGCCCTTAACAGAGGTTATTTTTTCATCAGCAGTGCTAGAGATGAAAACAAGATATTAAGTTGACTTTTATTCTTGTTTTGTCTTTTCAGTCTGTACCATATTTGACAAAAAGTTCTTGTTTTTATGGGGTTTTTTTTCAGATATCAGCAAGACTGTACAGCAACAGGTGGAAGTCTGTTAAGTAAAAAGGGGAAAAAATCCAGCCTGTTGGATTGATCTGCTGAGTTTTCCAATATGGCTTTCTATAATGTTCACTACCACAGCAGATAGTATGGATTTATCATAATAGAGATATTATATTATGAGAAAAGAAATGCGATGTCCATATTTGAGGTCTTGCAGTTATCTATGATATGATTCTGCTCATCACCCGTTCTGTGTGGAAATGGTAGTTATTAGCTATATTGTGTAATAAAGATGAGGCAAGTTATCCTAATGAAGTAAAATTTTAGTCCTATGTAGCAGGCTGGAAAAAAAGTACATAGAAAAAAGTGTTGCCATTTAACCCCTTAATGCTTTCTCCAGTATCAAAAGGAAGTGTGGATTGGAAGAGGCCAACTTTTCTGGGTGGCTTGTGTCCCCTGTTAACCAGGGGATCTGGCCCAGCCATGGGTTTATGAAAGGCAGGTTCTGTTTGATCCACCTTATCTCCTTTGATCACCAGATGATTTGATTTCTAGTCAGGAATACATAAGAAAGGCCAGTAAGAAAGATGACAAAACTGTAAAGTTACGGTAAGAATAAAGCTAACTTTGTAGCTCTCATTCTTGAGTGCACCTTTAGTGCTTGTCATTTAGTCAAACCTAATATTCATTAAGAAATTTAAGTAGGGGTTTGCAGATTTTTTAAAATGGTATGGTTTGATAATACCTCCTAGTTCTTCCATCTGTCTCATCCACTTTTTCTTTTATTCTTTGGAGGAAAAAAACTGGTAGTCAAAACTGACTGCTCAAGGTACACTTGGAAAATGCTCAAGATATTTGTTTATAACATCTTAAAATGCACTTTCTATGGTAACAGAAGAATTGTTTGCAAATTACCATGCAGTAATTAGGATATTGTTCTATCTCCCTTGCTGAATAATTAAAAAAAATTTCTTGAGAAATCAGAGCAGTAGAGAGGTGCCACTACATGTAAGGTAGCAATCATCAAAGCTCAATTTACAGTGTTCAGCCTATCGAGCAAGAGTAAATATGTTTATATCCTAAATAGCCACCAGTTCATCATTTTGGACAGGGAAAAAAAACAGTGAATGCAGACTTTATTAGATGTTTGGTAACATTAATTACACTTTTTCAAAGACTAAAAGAGATCTACTTTTAACAAATTATAAAGTAATGACCGTGTCAGTTCTCTCTCCAGCATCAGCTTCTGCCCTGGCACACTTCATACCCTTTCTTCCTTCCCTAATGTGGTAGTGACAACCAAATTGAAACACCACTAAGAAGGACACTATTTAAGGAAAACAAAATCACCAAAAACCAAAATCAAACCAATGAACAAAACAAAACAAAATTTAAAAAGCAAAAGAAAAAAATAGGAAACACCAAAAAGTCTGTCAGTATTATGGCCAACTCTAATGGTCTGGATAATTTGGAAACAAGGTCCAAAGTCCATGTTTCATGAATGTTAACCACAGAGCAATTTCCACTGGCCTCAATCTCATCACTGTAGATAAGTTCAGCCTTCATTATCGATAACTTACATGTCCACTCTGATGATTGCCTTTGTTTGAACTGTGTACAATGCACCTTGTGTACTTCCAGAAAGATTCACAAGCATAAGAACAGAAGAAGGAAAGAAAAAAAAGGCAATAAAGGGGACTTCCTGTCATTGAGAATAGATTTGCATTCAAGGAGGTTACAAAGATTGGCACTGACTGAAAGAGTTCAATGTGGGTGAAAAAGGACTTTGCATTTTGCAAATGTTCCTACCATCATGTCAGTTCCTCTGAGGAAGAAAGACAATTTTTTTTTACAGGTCCTGGCACCTGAACATTTCTGATTGCTGCTTACAACTGTCCATCTGTTGGAATTAACTTTTTTATTCCCAGTTAACTGTGGATGTGCAAGTAGTATCATTAGATGTTATTACCATCACACTAAACTCACATATACTGACCACACAGCTGAAAATGCTGTTTCAGGATTCAAAATTAAAGTGTTCATGCAAAAATTTGTATGTACTGCATGTTATTAAGTATGGGGCATGGACATCATGTTGGGTACATGTAACACAGCTCCCAGTAAAGCGGGAAATGTGCAGAGAGAGGAGGCAGGAATAATAGGTCTTCAAGATTTTTCTTTGCATGACAGTTTCAGCTTCCTAATAAAGTTTCTGAGAAATAAATTTCATTACAACTTGTTTGAAGAGATTAAAAAAATAATATATACATGTGTATATATATATATGTAATTTTATTGATATTTTAAGTGTTGCATATATGTGTGTGTATGTCTACTCTGACATATTTTTACATGTTAGTTCTTGATGTATGATGACAAGAAATAAAATCATATTCCTGATTCTTCTTTAGCTTTAATTTCTTTTCTTTATAAACAATAAATAATTTTTATATTGTAAAATATCATCAGTGCTGTATTCATTTATTTGTAGCTCTTCCATGTGTTTGATTTCTGTGATTTATTTGTTTTGTTCTGATTTGTTGCCATGAGCACCTGGGAACCACTCCCCCCCACCATATTTTGAAAAAAAATAAATCACAGGAATGAATGTTTAATTACAGAATATTAAAGTTTAACAAGTATTGGTTCTTAAATTCAAGACCATTAGTGATGAGAGAAATGGAATAGAAAATAAAATTGCAATATCCTTTGAGTTACTGCATCATGAAATTTCACATTATTTTCACCTCTTGTACTATAAAGAGTCTTGAAAATTGTAAAACCCTTATGAAACAGGTATCTAGAAAGATTTCTTTACCTGTCTTTGGCAGAGAGTCAAAATTTTCTTCTACTTTAGCACTTCACCTCCTGCTAAAGATAGATTCTATGCTAGAATTAATTTTTCTTTTGGAAGAAGGAAGTTTGTTTCAAAATAATTTTAGGATGCTCCATCTGAAATTAAGTGCCTTTTCCTTGAGAATCACCCTACATTATTTTTGAAATTCTTTATTTATTGTGGAGGAGAAAGAAACAAGTGAATACTTCACTTTCAAAGGACAATGCCTTGCTGAGGGAAATGTGTTTGGCCAGAAAGTGGTGTATTACACATAGCTCAGCGTGCAACTGGTAGCAAAGTGATCTATTGCACAAAGAAAAGCAAACTTGAACTGACTCATGGTAAATCTCACACATCATCCACACACACACATGCATTTATGAAAGGAGCAAATATTGTGATATAAGTGGATAAATCTTGTAAGGCATAAAATCATAGAAGTCAGAATTTGACATCAAAGGCGTTATTTGTTTTGCATAGTGACGCTGTTCATTGTTCTCATGCAAGTAAAACATATTAGAGCCTTCCTTTTTGAGGCTGTTAATTCCATTAGCTCTGGTAACAACTGGAGTTTAGGATATACTAATATGCCTCAGTCTTGCCAAGAGATTTGTGATGAAGCAGAGTTAGTGGGATTAGTTATTTTTACCAGTTTGTATATGGAAACGTTAACATCAGAAAAAGACAAGTTTATAATGTCTGATGCAATATCCTCGGAAGCTGCAAGATTTGAATTCTAAGGTTATGTTTTTTTTATCTTTTAGAACTGTAATTTAAAGTAAGTACATAATAAGTGGCTGATAACATTAATCATTATGTTTAGGTGCAGGTTTCTCAAGAGGAGGAGAAAGAAAGAAAGGAGGAGTATTGGAAAGAATTTTAGCATTCCTGTTAGGATAATTTGAAGAAATGCATGCTCATAAACGTACTTTTCTCCATTTTGATAACTCTGTATTCTTATTGAGTCAACCCATTGTAAAATTCAGCAAGCAGCTTGATATTTGTCAGACTCTTGGGACTTAACCCAGATTCACTAAGCTTTTGGTACATTAAAGACGCAATCAGATATTTTTACAAAAGTAGGCACAGGTGAAAAAGAAGCACAGCCACTACTTCCTCAAGGCTGTATTTATTGAGTTCAATCTTAAATTGTGTGACATCTCTGAACAAAATAAGATAAGTAGAAGTGATTTTAGATAAAGATCCCAATGGCTAACCTTCTTTAATTAAAGATGTTTCAAAAGATAGAAGAATTGGGAACAAAGAAGAGAAAATAAACGTGCTATGTGAATTATCAGGTAGTTGCTTCAAAGGTAAACCTGTAAATTTCTCAGGTGGCTTGACCAAAGTCAAATAAAAAATTATTCAATGGATCTCATTTGATTTCTATGTTATTACTTCTATGACTATAGTTTGGCAAAATACGAATATTTTTCTAGGCTATTTTTTGTAATTATTTCAATATGAATGAAAGATATTAAAAAGTTTCCAAGATCACTGTTTAATGTTTTTTAGATGAAACCATAGCTTTATTTCCAATAACATCCGAAAAGAACATCTAAAAGTAGTGTGTTTGTGCTTGTTTTGCTCTGATTGTAAAATGTTAAACAGATCACAAAAGCTAACAAAACCAAGAATAAATATAATAAACATACTGATGCTTAGAATGTGGTTCTAAAATATGGTTTTAGAGTACACAAACTTAGAAAAGTATTTAGGCTCAATGATATGAAAATCTGAGGCTCAGTATGAAGCACAACATACGAATCAGAGAATATACAGTGAAAATATTATTTATAAATAGATAAAACAAGAGCCAAGAAAAGTGGTCTGGTTACTGGCAAGGTCAGAAAACTGACAGTGAGAACCAATGTCTGAAAGATTTTTTAACTCAATTCATCTTCCTGTGTTGGAATAT
This sequence comes from Pardalotus punctatus, assembly GCA_013400915.1. Taxonomy (NCBI): domain Eukaryota; kingdom Metazoa; phylum Chordata; class Aves; order Passeriformes; family Pardalotidae; genus Pardalotus; species Pardalotus punctatus. The sequence goes on from VZTX01023580.1 coordinate 56,838, forward strand.
CAGACAATAACACTATCAACTAGTGTATATAAATTTAAGGTTAAATTAAAAATTTTCAAAGCGGTCTAGCTCAAGAAAATTTTCCCGAGGTATCTCTGAGAATTGGCTTAACCTGTCAGACCTTCAGGAGTTCCCTTGGAGCTCCTGTAGGACAAATGAGGTGCCAGAAGGTTGAAGCCTGAGCATGCCTAGTAACATTCATTAGAAAGATTTCTGAGATCATAGACTAGTTAGATTAACTTCTGTTCCTAAAAAATAACAGAACTAATGTTAAGTGTCTACCATGAAATATCAACCAAAAAGTACTCATAAGTCCCATTAAGTTAAAAAATAAAGACACTTTATATATTATGCACTTCTGTATATTTGAATTACCTGTTTATTTTAATCTTTACAGTTGTGTGACATCACTGCAAAGTGACTTGCCCAGGTGATATGAAAGACCAAACTCAGGGAATAACTAGCAATGCTGACTTATCAAAATGGAAGCATAAATCAGATCCATTGTAGCCTTTCTGAGGAAAAAAGAAAGTCAAACTCTCCTTTTCCTTTCATGATACAGAAAAGTTACCAGATTAAGCAACAGGTCAAAGTTCCTTGCTGTATTTTAGACTGCCTGGTTCTGGTATTACTCAGTGCTGTATTTATCATTAATTTTCAGGATAAAAGTAAGAAATTAGAAGTTGTAATCCCATTGAGGGTCAGAATAAGAATGAAAAAAACTTTTCTATTGGCAGGCTTCCAGAGGGACACAATAGTTAGTGGATATTTAATTTATGTATAATTGTGTCTGGGCATAAGATTGTATGAGTAGAAGTATATTTTCATGCCTCCTGCTGTTAAAGATTCATTTAGAACACTTCAATGTTTCCTGTTGAAAAACACTGTCTACTGTTTCAGGATTGTGTATCTTAAAATATTTTCTTTGAATTTTAATTTAATTTAAAACGCTTCAGAGAAGCATTAAGCAGTTCAGAAAACTTATCTAGAAAATTTGCAGTAACTTATGGTTTCAAAAGTCAGTTCAAGAGCTTTGCAGATTGTATCTATTCATTTTAAGAATCCTGCATTCAGATATGCATTTGCAATACATTGTTACTAAATATTTGCAAAATGCTTTGGCGTTCCATAAAATGTTTTATCTGTTAACATTAAAGTTGCTCTACATTAGAAATGGGGATCAGATGCCAAAGCGGCACTTTCAAGGTAAATAAGAGTCAGTGGAGGACACTAGGTTTTAGTCTTGACTTTAAAGTAAAGGTTTAAAATTGTTGCATATACTCACTAAATAATATTTAAAGGCAGCAATTATTATATTTACCCACCTCAATTTTTTTTTCAATGATACAGGTAAAATAGAATCCCATCAGTCAACAATAAATGCCCACTCTTGTTTGTCTGAACAACATTTTTGGACAAAAAGTCTAATCACAAGTTAGTAAATATTTGTCAGTACCTTATTCTTTTGGAATTTATATGCACATTTGCCAACAACTTCAATTGGAGTTTTAATGCTTGATCCATTCTCAACTTTTATATGGCAGTGTGCTACAGCCCTCTCATGTCTGGAAAAACAGTCTTTCCAATTTATATATGGGATCTTTCTATCCATGTAAGGAAGAGACCTTTCTTTTTCAGATAACAGAATTAGTTAGGATTTTGACAAATGCAAGATAGTTATCTGTCAGTTTCAGAGCCTTTATCTGCAGATCCTTTCCACATCTCTTGGAGTTAAAAACAAAGCCTTTACTCTTCTTCAGATGTCTTGTCATAGAGGTCAAGATAAGTACCAGTTGTATATTTCTACCTCTTATCTTTCATGAATTCTGTGGATTTTCTTCCTTTATTTAGCAGCCTATTTTCATCCCATAGCACTTTTTCATCATAGCTTAAAATCTCAACAGCTCCTCCTCAGACTGCTCCTCATATAGTCTGTTGCAGCAGTTTTTTCTAATTGTCTTTGTCACATCAAGGATTGATAATTAGGGTTTTCATTAACCTTTTCTAGACTGCTGCCAGGTGGGTCATATGTGTCACCAATGTGCTTTCTGGGACTGTATTTCTCTTCCCTAGTAGCTACTGTGAAAAATGACAGCCGGAATCAGTTAAGCCAAAAGCTGTGTGGAGTGAAATGGGATCACTAAAGTGAAAGATAGGAAAGATTTTCAATCAAGTTCAATCAGGAATAGGAGACACTAAATTTCAGAGAAGTTTAGTCCTTTCCAGTTTACTCTTTGCTTTGAAAAGGAAGTAGGAATTTAGTCCTTATCCACAATGAGAAGTCTTACAGAATTTTCCTACTGAAATTGACCATGTCACAGACTGCGATATTAGGGTTATTGAGGAAAAATAATACTATGTCTCATTCCCAGTATTCTTTACCTGGTCATAGAGCAGTGATAATTATAGTACCCCAGTTCACTTTTCCATACCAGATTCAGAAGCCTGAGTTGATTGAATAAAGGCATAAAATGTGTATAGTATGAATAATATGGATTTAAACCTATGTCTATTTTTAAATTTTTTGGTCCTGTTTTTATAGCTAGGGAATGTGTTAGCCCTGGCTGAGAAAGAAACAATGGAGTGAACATAAATGAATCTGCTGCCTCTACTCCCATACTTCACAGATATATCTCCATACAGCTGAGTTCCAGGTTAGATACCATGACTGAAACAGTTTTTCACTTCTAGTTGTTCAGTAAGCTCAGGTATGGTCTGATCTCTAAAAGTCTAATGTTACACAGAAAGGGAAAGCATCATTGATACAATGTGAAAGATTATAGCCTCTGACAGGGAAAAGTTACACTTTAGCCCAAAATGTTCAAAGCTGTTCGGAAGCTCAGTGCCTACTGTATCTACTGCTACAAAGAGAATGGCTTTTCAGAAACAGAAGGGATTTCCAAAATCATTTAACTCAGTGGGAAAACTGAGCATCTGCTCCTCTAATGATAATGTCACTGATTGTGTGCCTTAAGAATAGCACTGGATCTAGGGTATAACTAGTTTCCATTCTACAATAGAAATGATTAGGTTTAGTGACTACAAAAACAGAGGAGAAAACCTCCTTTTAGGAAAAGCAAGAAATTATCCTTAAGAATACTTCAAACTTCCACAGCATCTTTGGATAATAACAAGTGGATAATAGTCTCTAAGAATTCTCTTATAGTCTAATAGGTCTTCCTAACAACCTCATTTCTCTGTTACAAGCTGACAGTAATTCTACATTTTGCATAACCAACGTTAGCAGTATAGCAAATATAGCTGTGTTCTTGTATATATTTATGAATATAACTTTATTCTGTCTGTTTTATTTGAAAAATTGTTTATCAGAGATTCAGGGTTACAACAAAGCTGAATGAAAGCACTACAACAATTTATATTAGTTCAGTTTGTGATTTTCTGGTATCATTAAATCATGAAATGATTTTATAAGTCTCTACGGTTTTCTTTATTAAGAATGACAGAAACATTTGAAATAATGTTAATTAGATTGTGTAGCTTTCCCTCACTAGGTTCAGCTCCATTCTGTACTGTATCATATAATGGACTATGACTTATGATACTGCTTTGAGAAAATGATATTCGCTCCTTGAAACTTGATGTTTCCATCTAATCCAGTCTAAGATCTATCTGTCATAACAACATAATAGCTCAGAAGAGTGGATGAAAAATAAGTGTGTAAATGTTTCTGCTGCTACCTTCTCAGTATAAGATACATTGAATATAATTTAAAAAAAATTAAACACGTGATCAATGCTGTCATTTGAAATATATGCATATCGTGAATACCACATTTACACACCACTGAACCTGAGCAGATTTCATTACTCAACATGCTTTGAACAGAAACCATCTTGCATCCAACTCTTTTTGATACCCTGCAACAAGCCATACATGCCAGCTTTCAGACAATGTGACCTTCAGTATCCTAAAGTTTCACCTGATTGTAACCTGTTTATCATTTCAACAGCCATTATCATTTAATCTAATTGCTTCATTATCTTGACCTAGCAGTGTTCAACAGTTTTATTATTTTATTTTATTTTATTTTATTTTATTTTATTTTATTTTATTTTATTTTATTTCTGATTTCATCAGAATCACAGAAAATGCTGAGTTGTAATGAATCCCCAAGGATCACTGACAATTACTTCCTTGTAGTTTTGGCTGAGAAATTTCTAAGTCTTTCAGTAATATGAAACAAGGTGTTCGTCATTGGCAATATTTTTAACTTCCTACTGACACCTCTGACTATATTAATACATATGTACATCATTGATATGAAGAGGACAAAACAAGAAATATAAAGTTACATGTAATTTAAAAAAAGAAAAAATCAAAACAAAACCAAAACAAATCAGCACTGGTAATGCAAACAGTTTCTTAGTCTGAAATCTTTCAGTAAGTTCATTCATCCTTTGAATACTACTACAACTTAATGACCTCTCACTTCTTTTGCTTTTTGCTTTTGGTTTTTGCTTTCAGTTTAGGAGCTGCAATTAGCTAGCTCAGTATTCCATACATAGTCTTTAAAAGATTGCTTTTTGATGCAAAATAGAGAAGAAATTTTAGGTAAGGGAAACCTAATTTCTCCATCTCTACTGGTATGTTGGGTTAGCCTTGACTAAGGGCCAAACTCCCAACCAGCTGCTTGCTCGCTGCTGCTCCTCAGTGGGACAAGTGAAGAGAACAGGAAAGAGATTACTAATTACTGTCATGGACAAAACATACTCGATTTGGGGAAAATTAATTTATTACCAATTAAAATAGATTGAGGTTGAGACAAATGAAAAGAATATTAAAGCAATATCTGACCTCCCCACTCTCCCAAGTTCAGCTTCCCTCCAGACTCCTGTCCCTCTCCCCGAACTGAGTAGTGTGGGTCAGTACTGGTTATAGCCAGTAGACAGCAGTTTCTCTCCTGCTCCTTTCTCCTTACACTTTTCATCTGCTCCAGTGGCTGCCTCTCCTTCTTCTCTCACCTTCTCTCACAGTTCTTTTTTTTTTTTCTTTCTCTCTTGTAACTTTTTTTCTCCCCCCATTGTGAATGAGTGTTTTAGGTCACTCAAAAAAGCACCAGCAAAGATACTGGCAAAAGTAGTTTAATATTAAAGTGAAAGCATGACAAAGTTTATTGGCAAGGTTCACTCTACTGTTTACTACATGCTTCAGGAACTGAGAGAAAAATCAAACTAAAATCTAAAATCAATCAATAAAAAATTAAAATCAACATAATCTATGCAGATGCTGGGGATGGAAAAAGGGTAAGGGCAGGAAAGGGTAAGGATAAAAGGGAATAAGGGAGAATCTCCTTTGAGTTGCAAAGTTCCCCTTGCCAAACTTAGTCCTGGAACTGACCAACAGTTTAAAGGGGGCTCATTGAAGAGCACAAGTTCCTGGGAACAGCCAGTGTTTCTAATAAGTTCAAGGGCAGCTTAACCCAGGTGCTGTTCATCAAGGCCAAGGCCTAATGAGTATTTCTGAGGTCATAATGTGGATCAAGGGGAAGAGGAAAATGTTGTTCCAGCACACTGTCTGCACTCCCTCCAGGATTTTCTGCCCATTCTTGAATATTTTTTTCCAGAGGTGCTGCCATGGTGGCTGCTGGGCTCAGCTATGAGCTGTGCTGGTTCTGTTGGAACCAGCTGTGTCAGGCATGGGGGAATTGTGGCTTCTTCTTATGGAGGCCACCCCTACAGCACCCTGATGCCAGCATCTGGGCACCTGCACCCAGCACAGCCAGAAAATATCCACTTCTTAAGAGCCCCTAACTCTTGAAAAAGTGGCTTTGGAGTCCGTTTGTGCACAGATAATGGTGTTTCTGTTTAGCATCTCCTCTGAATAAAGGTTATGCCTTCTAAGCTATATTTTATATCCTATAAGAAAATAAAGTACAGACAGATAAAATAATCAATAAATCCTTTTCTGTTTACTGTTGTAAGCTATCATGCTGTTACGTCTCATTATATATCAAGAGCATCCTGATATTATTCTTTTGAAATAAACATGTATAATTTAAACATCTTTCCTGCCTGCAACAAAAATCTAATTATGTTTTATCTCACAGTAATATCTTTCCATGAAGAATAGCATCCTTTTGGCCTTGTAATACCTTTAATCTCCATTTTTCATAATAGCAAACACTGAGAGCTTCCTGACAAGTAGGTGATGTAATTAAGGTTACATTTCTTCACTACTGCCTGTGGTTTTGTTCATAGTAGACATGCACATTTTATGCCACTGAAAATTAAGTATTATAGTCTTTTCCAATGACATTTGTAGCTAAGCACTTTAATATTAAAGGTCAATGTGCCTTTAAGTGGATCAATAAGTACTTGACTGTATAATATATAATCATATTTTCTTATCATACATGGGTTTGTAGGCTTTGATTATATTGTCTTCCTCTTTCCCATTCTACTCCTATACAGTAAAGAGAGCAGAAAGCAAGAAGAAGACTATTCTCAAAAAACAATTCAGAATTATGGTCATTGAGCTCCATGGAAAGAATACACTGGACTTCCCTATGATCTATAAGGATGTAGATATCTGGAATTGTAGAGAAAAAATAAATGCAATTCCTAAATTAAGGTATAAAGAAATAGTAATGAAGGAGGAAGAAACTAGGGGAGTTTTCATTAAGTATTACAATATTTTTCTATACATTACAGATTTTTTTTCTAACCATGAGGATACTCAAAATGATTGTGGAATGTCCATCTTTAGAGGTACCCAAAACAGGATTCAAAAAGACATTGAGGAACCTGATCTTCATTTAAAGTTATGTCTGACTTTGAATTTGACCTTGGTTTGACCAATGGGATAGCTCCAGAGACTTCTGCTTATCTGAAATAATCTGCAAGACTATGATCCTAACAGCTTACATACTGAAAATTGTTGTGTTAATAAATGCTATTAACATGGAGAGACCTCAGCCTCATTTTTCACTGTCTGTTTTCTTTCTCCTCTATAATGTCTAGGAAAATATTCCCACTTCTAAACCTCACTCTATTTTGAGAACAGTGAATGAGCCAACTATCCTAAATATTCTTCTGATCTTTTTTCCAGTTCTCTTTTTGATTTTTTTGGGGGAGTTGGGGGAGGGTTGTACTATTCAAGTAGATAGATAGATAGATAGATAGATAGATAGATAGATAGATAGATAGATAGATAAACTTTTTTGCCTTAAAAGCTCATAAAAAACTAGTATCTACAGTATATACTAATCAATCTAAGGAGTATTTTTAGTATTTTAAAGAGAGAAGTTTATCTGACTCAGTCAGATTCAAGAAAGATATCAGTTTCATTCAAGAAACAGAAATTTAAACCTATGTTTGTGTTGATTTTCAGTAGATAATTGCTTTTGATGCTTATTGATGGTGCTCCTCTGCTGACCACAGGGAACTCTCAGAAACAATTGCATAATCCAAATCAGAGAAAAACATTTGTTACTGAGAGAGCAAGCACCCTTCCATTTATGATTAAGACAATTTTCAGACATCTTGTACACTGAAAGTGTCGTTGAAAGGAATGCATGTACTTGTCAGCTACCAGCTGCTCTTGTAATTCTTTTATCAAGACTCCCAGCTGATTCTTTGAAACTGCTTAAACAAGAATAATAAACCTTGCACCTATACACGGACTCAAAAAATACAGAATGGTGGACTTGGGATGATACGGACAGCCTATAATATGATGGTGATACTTGTTATCCATCAATTAAGTCGAGATGAAGAGCAATGGCAATATGCCAGAAATCCATTTTACCTTTAGATGAAATTCAAAAACATAACTCCTTGTTAGTGTGTTTCTTGTCATCTGTAATTCCCTGATGTGTAACTGAATGAAGCATTTGTCAGGAGAAAAAATAATTTGACATCAAAGAAGAAAAACTTCGAAGTGAACATATTAACTTTGCAGAATCATAAAGATGACTAATTTTATTCTATTTATCCTCCAATCTTCATTTTATTGATTTTTTTGTTTATTTTTTAATGTTACTCTGATGCTTGCATTCAGACATAATCTTTTGCTTTCAAAAGTTAGATTTAGTCTTTCAAATATTGCAGTGTTTGGTTTTACCACTTCTAAGAAATTTCTTTTTGTGATTCCCAGGTTTCACTGACATATTCAAGAACCTCATATTCTTTCTGAATAGTGTGCAGTACTAATGGGTAATTCTGTTAACATTATCCACAAACAGTGTCCCTGCTGCTAGTAGTATCTATCATGTGCTATCATTTCTTTCAAAACTCTACAGCTGACACCTGGTCTGCCTTTGATTTAAGGCTGCTTGTAAAAGAATTGACAACAGTTTGTACCAGAAATTATGAAATACAAAACAACCTCACCCTGACATTAAAAATATGCTCATTAGATTATGGTGTTCTTTTAGAGCTATGAGGTTTGCTTGGCTGCTCCTTCTCCTAGTGTGCAATAGTACGCAAAACCAGCTGAAAGTGTCTACAGGAATTTTTCTGTGACATCACATTTCGTGAGTGATACTCTTCTGTCCTCTCATGTGTAGAGCCATCAACTAAAGATGTGAAGAAATACATAAACCAAAAAATCCTCACTTTTCGAGGGCTGCATTTTAGAATTCTGTACAGACAAATTATCAAATTGATACTTTTGCACTGCCAAACTGAATAACCTTGACAATCAGCTACTGCTCACCACATTTCCTTTTCAATTTCCCGTCTTCTCTGATTTTCAGACCTACTTCAGTATGATTTAATTTTTAAATAAGATTGGAAGATTAATACGCTAGCCAGTCCTTTGGTTTCCTTTTTTCTTTTCTGAAATACTGAATAGTTGCAATATTATTGTAATCTCCTGGGCAACAGATAAAGACATTTCTTTTTATCTGTAATTTAAAAGTAATTTCTGCCTTTCTATAGGTTCCCTCTTCTCTACTTTAGAAGAAATATGTCTTCCCAGTATTTATTAAGATTTAAATGGATTAACAAATCCAAAGTTCCCAACAAGAATTTCATTGTGCAAAGATCTATGACTACCCCAAATCCTTTCAGTTTAGATCTTCTCAGCTGTAAAAATGAAACAGCAGGAATGCATTGTAACTTTAATATTCCCTGATGGTTCCATAGTGTTTAGAGCTAGGCATACTAGTATTAGTATTGCTATTTAACATGTAATAATCTCCTGAAGGTCTCATCTAAATGAAGGAAAATAAATCACATCAGAATCACATGGGAGGGGGAGGGGGAAGGGAAGGGAAGGGAAGGGAAGGGAAGGGAAGGGAAGGGAAGGGAAGGGGATACAGAGAATTGCAGGGAGCACGTATAGTCAGTAACCTTGAATTCTCTGCAAACAAAGGTCTCAGCTGGAGAGTGATTACTAAAAATCTAGCCTGAAATAACTGTGAACTATCCGTCCTTTTGAAGGAACAAAAACGAGGGGGAGAAAGATTCAGAGCTGCTGTTTAAGGATTGTGGGGATTTCAGTCCTGATACTTAGTCCAGTAAGCCATGCTTCTAGGAGTAAGCATTTAATCCATTTACAAAATTTGTTTCTGGATCCAAATTTATCTAGTGCATTAAATAGATAATCCTTCCTTAGTCTGTCAAATTCTTTTCTGGCACTAAAGAGAACAGGAAATGCTGCTAGACATTTTAAAGTTAATATTTATCAAGATTTCAGAAAGGTTAGCTATTTTTTAAAACATTTTCTGTCACTGAATTACACTTTATTTGGATATATAAAATCAGAAACAGTACTTATAATTTTTATTATAAGTGTTAAATGAGGAGTTGGGAGCTCTTTCTAGTCTTCTATTGCTTTATTTATAACCTATTTTACTTAGCCAAGGATACTTAATGGAGCGGGTAATATAAATTATATGATCTTTGTGTGAAACACTGATTTGAAAAGGATGACTGTTTCTATGTTACAGAAAAAAGTTCCTGCTTTTTAAAATTTGTTCTTAGTTTTAAATCATATGTAATTTATGAGGTATAGAATGCAACAATGAAGCACAAGAACATCGGGAAGGTGATTTTAGGCTTGGCAGTATAAAAAGTCTTCTATATATTAGGAAATAGCAAGAAAGAAAAAATGAAAAGTAAAACAAAGGGAGAAGGAGTTAGCACAAATAAAAATCAGTTTGTTACAAGAGAGATTTTCTCTTGGCTTTTGAAAATATGAGTTAGTAAAACACATCTGTTTAAATAAATTTCATTTCCCACCCTGTGTTCTCACCCTGGATCTGAGATTCAAGCACAGAAGTTAAAATGCATATGTAAGATTTCTATGTGCATATACACTTTTTTTATTTGCAACCTTCCTCTTTTACACACATATCTATGCTTATTCCAAGTCTTCTGGTTGTGTCCAACTCCAAATGTGAAGTGTTGCACAAAAGTTAGTGTGCTAAATTCTATATCCTGACTTTGAAAAAAACCCTAAAATGTATCAGGACATGTTTAGCTGAAGCACTGTTCAATACCTTTTTTCCCAAGCTTTAATATCTGTTGTGGAACGTTTGGTGTTTATAGAAAGCTCCCAATTAGTTAATGTGTTGGATTTTATTAGGTCATTATAAAATAAGCATTTATTTTAACGCATAATTTACAAAGTTCTAACATTATGTCTTTGGAGGATTTCTGTAGGACAAACCAGGCAGGCAAGAAGAAGAAACAATCATTAATTAAAAAAAGTTAAGGGGATGAGGGAGGGAGGAAGAAATGCCCTACTTATTCATATTACCCTTTTTTATCTCATCACCTAGAACATGTCATATAGTTAAGTACATAATTAGTCATCTCACCTTGACTGAGGAGAAACAACACGTACAGGGGTTTCATTTAGACTTGCCTGTTATCTTTTGGAGATGAGCTAGGCTACTGTAAGAAAGAGAGAGGAACTAAAGAACTTGTCAGGGCATGCTGAGGTAGGGAAACTAAATATCCAGTGTTCTATGTTGGTCACTACCATTTCTGGAAGGGAGGAAGGGAGGAAGGGAGGAAGGGAGGAAGGGAGGAAGGAAGGAAGGAAGGAAGGAAGGAAGGAAGGAAGGAAGGAAGGAAGGAATCTTTGAAAATATATTAATGACCTGCAAAATAAAAGGAAGTACTTGTTTTAACTGTGATTTATTGATTTTGTTATGAACTGCGTACCTTTTACTTCAAGGTAACTGGATTCATTGGATATCATAAAGAATAATTCAGTGGGCACTAGCCACAGAGAATACATTCCTGAGAATTCAGGAAGTGACTGCCAGCACCTCTGTCTCTGCAACATGATCTAAATANAAAGAGAAAGAGAAAGAGAAAGAGAAAGAGAAAGAGAAAGAGAAAGAGAAAGAGAAAGAGAAAGAGAAAGAGAAAGAGAAAAGCGAGAAAGAGAGAGAGAAAGATTTCATGTGTCTCCAGTTTAAGGAGTTTTAAAAATTATTTTAATCCCTGCACTAAGAGAAAGCAGGGCAGGATTTCTTCTTTCTGTTTGCTTAGTGGTGAATCTGAAAGATTTGACTTATTACCCATTAGATGTGGGAGTTCTTACTAACAGACATGGAAATAATTTACTGTGCTAGGGGAGACCGGCTGTAGGTAAAATAACTGAAGTTACCAAAAGATGGAGAAGGTTCTTGGCAACAAACAAGGCCAGGAACATAGTGAGATTCAAGAATCATTGAGTAATCACCAATTATCATGAACACAGCAGTGCACAAACTACCTGAAGCAGCTTCTGAGGACATGAATGGTTGGAAATACCTTTATCTCAGCTGTGAACTGTTTCACTCCCCATTCTCCATATTTTGTGCTCCTAAAGTATAATTCACTTTATTTATTAGTAAAGATTTGGGGCATTGTGTTTTTTGGGTTTGTGGTTTTTAAAAAAATATTATATAATTTTTGTATGTGCTGCTTAATACAGTTGCCATTTTGAGAACAAAAGGCACTGCCAGTTTCAAGGGTCTGAAAAACTAAGGGGAAGAGTAATAGTCTAATGGAAACATCTACAGGTTGTCTGAGATAGTGTAGGGAAAAAAAGTCATATTCTAAAATGAGATTTAGCCTAGAAATCTCAGGCACGAAGACACAGTAAAGTCACACAAAAAATTCAAAGTGGGGAAAAAAGGCAACAGACATAACGTAACTGGAGAAAGATCCTAAAAGACAAGTGTAAAAGACAAGATGGGATCTGTGTTCACTGTGTGCTGCAAAGAAAGGAAGATAATCGTGGAATGAATGCTGGTCCATTGAGCAGTTGTCCAGATTGTTGATCTGACCTTAAAAATATACAATTAAACATTTATTCCCATGATATCTTAGGCTCCAGGGAAGAGTCCAAATAAGAACAATATAGTCCTATCCAAATCCAAACCACAAAAGTATGTAGTTATGTTAGTGTTTTTATTTTCTCTGGTAAGGCAAATGGAATTTGCAAAGTTCCATGATCTTATTAAATAATTTTTTTAAAATTCTGCCCAAAGGGTATAATACAAGCAAATATCACTATTCTGAATGTGATCTAAGGGATGAATCATATAACTGAAGCTTGACGCAGTGCACTTTGTCTCTGGAAACAATAAAGAGACAAATACATTATATTAATTTGCATGAGGGAAGGCAAAGCAGGATGAGGTTTGTTCTTGCCAAAAATGGAGCCTGAAGTTTTATTTTAGGTTCTTTGAACCCTAAAATATCCTGACAAGAAGAGAGGGATAAAATAGATTTTTCTACACTGAAGAGTACTTAGCAAAGCCAATTTCTAGTCCTAGGAGTTCTTTTGACTACTACAGTCAAGACATTCTGATTAAATGAGTCTTTTTTATTCTTAGGCAAATGAATTACTGGTCTCATTACCATTGTAAAAACCCTCGAGGGCAAACAACATTAACTCTCTTGATGCAGGGTTTCTTTCCAGAACTAATTACTTTGCACAGAGTCTGGGACTTGCTTTGTGAACAATAGTTCAGAAAATGCTTACTGCATAAAGCAGTTAAACATCGTAAGAATTCATTGTAACCAGACCTTTAATTCTTAAAGCTTGTTCTGAAATGGATATCAGGAGGTGCCTAATTTCAGGTAAAATGGAGACTCTGGCAGCCCTTTTAAATATTTTTGTCATTACTGTGCTATGCCCTCTATTTCTGCCAAGTCATTGTTAGGCTGAGATTGCTGATTTTGCAAAAAAAAAGTGATAAGTGTTGCATGAGGCAATTCTCCCTGTATTGACTGTATCATTAGGATTAGCATTGACTTATTTGATAGGAGAAAGGACTCTTCTGATGAATTATGCTATAAGCAATCCCATTTGCCATCTTCTGGTCCTTTTTATAACAATTTAACTTGCATAAGGTAGTGAATCACTGTATCAACAACCTCCTATAGAATTTATCCTATCAGGGACAGCTTTCACTCAAACCTCTCTGTTCTCCACAGGAAATAATTTCTTTTTGTCATGGAGACTAAGCATCTTCTATACTCTTTGTATGTTAAAGCAGAGCAGATTATGGGATTCCAGACTTTCTCCTCACTTAAATTAGATTTGAGACGGTCACAGGAGGTGGCAGACAAATTTTGACAGCCCAAAAAGAAGTTACCAAGGTAGGGTGAAAACTAATAATTTTAACAGGAAGAGATGACAGCTGGCACAAATTGGTTGCCCTTGAGGATCAATATACTGTTGAGTGAAAAAAAGAATCCATTTTCACATAATGTGGTCTCTCTCATGACTGTGTAGTTGTTTGCACTTGAGTGCAGACTACATGAAAAGAGTGGCAATTTTTGCAGTGGAGTAAATGGACAAAGGAATAGTTATCCTAATTATCAGCCTCTCTAAAAATATGAGGAATATAAAACCTCCACAGTAATAAAGTGAGAGAAAGAATGAGAGACAGAGGGAAGGTATATAGAGAGAATATGGAAGGCCCACCATATATGTGAGTAAATGGGCTTTTGTTACATCCCCTTTGAGTTATCGTCAGACAGGTTACAAGTGCTAATCCAATTTCTCATACCAGGGTATCTTCAGAGACATGAATAATTTTTGCAATTTTGAAGGGGACAAAAATGTCTAAGGATTTCAGTAGCACACTCAGTCAAAAAACTATAATAAAAAGCAAGTAGATATTTCAATAGAATATAGATATTAAGAAAAAAAATAAGAATGAAAGAAAAAAAACACAAAAAGAGAAAATAGTATAAATTAATTATGTAAAAATTAAAGGTAACTGAAAAAAATTTTAACAGTATTACATTTTTCCCTAAAGAAAGAAAAACTATTTGTTTTCTACTGAAATAAGCTTGGTTCACTGGAACCAGGTATATTTACACTTTAGAAGTGTAATAAAAGTGACTACAAAGAAATAAATATCTCCAATTAACTCTTGTCATGAGAAAGAGTAGGCAGACAGGGAAAAGTTAGTGGTGATTTCAGATAAAAGAACAACCTTTCATCAGCCTTACATTTGAAAAGTGGCTGTTGGGCTGATTTATGCCTATGATTTATCTAAAAGAAAATAAGAATTTTTTACTAAATTATGAGTGTTTCTCTAAACCACTATAAGAAAATTGATAAATTAGACCATTTCCTTCTACTCTTTTAGGTCACAGCTGTAAACATGGGTACTATTGTATGAAGATTTTAAAAATGAACTATTCTATCCCACATTTCTATGTATATATTTTGTTTTAGGGAGAAAATAATTCTAGAATTCAGTGTTCCCCCTATAACAGTCAGACTTTCCTCCCATTTGGTTGTGAAAAAATAAAATGTTCCTGGGTTGTTTCACAGTATTCTCTGTGTCCGATCTGCTGTAAATTTCCTGAGGAAAAGAAAAAGAGGGATTTAATGAAGCAGCCACTATTTACGACATGTGGAAAAAACAACAAAGGAATATAATGTACCCATAGCTTTAAATGTGCAACAAACAATAAAATTCAAAAACACAGCACACCGTTTAATTGTGTTTTACTCTGTGAGAGCTGAAAGGAAAGAATTTGCAGAAGAGAAAGTTTATTCACTCCTATTTATCTTCTATATTTGTGGTGGTCCTACCTAGCCAACAGCCAACATGATACATGTTTACTTCCCAACCAAAGGACAGGGGGAAAATAGAAGGAAGACAGAAAGACCTGTGGATCAAGACACTGAGAGTTTAACAGGGAAAGAAAAAGTTGCTTATGGAAGCAAAGCAGAAATAGGAATCAGCTTATCAGCAGGCAGATATTTAACCTTTCCTGGAAGGGAGGCTCTCCACCATGGTCATGCTTGCTTGGGAAGAAAGTTCCTTAACTGCAAAGCTCCCTTCTTTGTCCTCCTTTCTCCGAGATTTTAATGCTGTGTGGTATTAAATATTCCATTGGTCAGTTTGAGTCTGTTGTCCTGATCGCGTTCCCTCCTAGACTCTTACCCATTCACAGCCTTTTTTGCTGTGGGGAGGGGCGGTGCTGTAGCCTAACCTCAGAAGGCAGCTCAGCCCCCACAGCTGCCCACTGACCCCCCTCAAGTGGGTTGGAGGAGCGAATCAGAAGGGTAGAAGTGAGACAACTCAAGTGTTGAGATAGAGATATTTTGATAGGTAAAGCAAAACCTGTGCATGCAAGCAAAGCAAAGCAAGGAATTCATTCACCACTTCCCACGGGCAGACAGGTGTTCAACCTGTTTACGAAAGGTGGGCTTCATGATACATAATGGTTACTTGGGACGGAAAACTCCATAACTTCAAACATACACCACCCCACCCCTTTTACTCCTTCCCCCAGCTTTTATTTCTGACCCTGACATCACATGGTACCGAATATCGCTTTCCTTAGTTGGGATCAACTGTGTCCTCTTCCCAACTTCTTGCTCACCCCCAAGTCTACTCATTGGTGGGGCAGTGAGAGAAACAGAAAATACTGTGATGTTTTATAAATACTGTTCAGCAATAAGTAAGACATCAAAGTATTATCAGCATGGTTTTGGTCACAAATCCAAACACGGCATGATACCAGTTTCTATGAAAAAAATCACTTCATTTCAGACAAAACCCAGACAAAGGGGAAGTGCAGAGTGAAAAGAGAAAATGCCTTGATGTTTTGCAAGGACTATTCAGAAATAATGAAAACATAGATGCATTACCAAACACTGCTTTAGTTACAAATACAAAACGCAACACCATACAGACTGAGTGAAGAAAGTAAACTCCATTCCAGATAGGTGCAGTAATCTTTTTCATGTGAACTTGTAAGATGCCACTTTATGGTGATATGTGATTCAGCCATCAACTCTTTTTGAGGTGAATATTCCATAATCATCCTTGTCACTCTTAATGAGACAATGCTTTATATTTTTAACGGTGATATTAAACAGGAGTTCCACACTTCACAGTTTAAAGCACTCATAAAATTTTAAATGATCAGGCAGCACTTTTTCTTAAAGTATCCCACTGGTAGGCTTCCAGTTGTGCTTCATCTTTGTCCCACAGTCAGACATGTAAAAACTCAGAAAGGAAATTATACTTTTAAATACGTAATTCACTCACAATGGAAAAAAGGACCAACTTTCTAATTATTTTAATATCTCAGGTATTGTCAGATACTTTTGATTCCATTTCTTCATGAGGATAAAAAGTTATTCTGAAGCAATAGTGAAGTTTAATGTGAAGGGAAACCAAACCAGATCAAAGATGAAAGAAGTGTTTAAGGTTAGCACAATCCACTATTAAAGAAGAGATCATGAAAGACCATCAAAGAATGTGAACAACATAAGATCAACAACATTAAAGAATGAATTATCACCAGGGAAGAAACATGGAACAGATGGAAAGACAGAAAGACAAGCAGTCCAGCAAAGCAAAATAAAATAAAGATGACAGGAGAGAAAAATGTTGAAGAAACAAAATACAAATAAGGATTTATATCAAAAACTTGGAACATTTAAATAAGTTTATTTTTAAATAGTAGCAACTTTGAATGTCTCATCAAAAAAAGTTCAACTCATTTCATGCTGCCATATAAAAGATCAAGAATTTAAAAAAAACCAAAAAACCAAACCAAAGAAAAAAAACCCCAAAAAACAAAAAAAACCCACCAAAACACCACCCTACAAGACAAACAAACAAACAAAAAACACAAAAAAACCCCAAACAAAAGCAACAACAAAACAAACAAACAAAAACAAGCCCAAAAACCCCTCTGCAACATATTGGAGTCACTTTGAAGATGCTGACCTACATGCTTATCTAGTCCTTCCTCAGCCAGTTATGCTATGTTCTTAAAGACCATACCACAAATCAAAATATTGCATTAAACAGCAATCACCAACTGAAATTTGGGTGATTCTATGGTTTATTTTCTTGAACTGAGAATATTTGAAGAGACTCCTTTTAAGATGTTCTACTGAAAGGAGCTGACTCTCCAAAAATCTGGAGTAAATTATGCAAATAATTTTGGAAAATGGAACAAGCAAGTAAAACATTATAGAATTGTAGTTGTCCCTTAGTTATGTTTAAGTGCAACTTCAGTATTCAGGCTGAGGATTCAGACAGGTTTAAGTGTAGCTTTTCAAGGAGAAAATCATCTGCTTGTCCTTCTCAACCTTCGATCTTGAAAGCTAATGTTTAATTATTGATGTTTGTGTGCTGTGTTTGTTTGTTGCATGTAGGGGTTTTTTTTTGGAAATAACAAGAAAACACTCTCCCCCAGTCACTAGTTCCATATTTAGTATCAGTGTGTTTGTAGCACTGTGTCTTTCATTTTAACCAGGCTGATATTTCTTTGTCAGCCAAAGCCAGCAGCCAATCTGTACTCATTAGCATAGCAATAGGTTATCAATTTAAACACCAGACAAGAGGTCTGTGTCATTCTCAAGAGGGAATATGTTCTTCTACACTTAGTGTGAGGTTCCACCTGTCTGTCTCTCTAACTCAATAAAATCTGTTTTGCTGAAAATCAAGGTGAAGGAGTCTCTGATAAATAATTGATAGCTTTTTAGAAAATCCTTTGCATATCCAAGAAATTTTACTGGAAAATTAAAAAATAAGCAATATTTCTAAAAATAAAACACATTGTAAAGAACAATCTGATCCTTGGGAAAAAAAGAAAAAACCAAACTAAAATAAATCTCATGTTTTGAAGGGTTAAAGGCTGAAATAATTTTATTTAGAAGTAACAATCTAGAAAATATATTGATTGAGACCAACATTTCTGTACAGCCTGAAATATCTAACAATCTTTAAAAATACCACATTAATTCCTCAGGTATTTTATTATTACTCAATTACAACAAAAGTGGAGATTCCCATAATATGGTCTAGAGCTACATTTCCTATCTTGTCCATCCATTGTGTATTCCAACTGGAAAATAATATGACCAATTTTCATTCAGTATAAATAAGTATGTTTGACCTACTCCAAAGTAAACTGCTTCTGTGATTCTTTCAAATCAAACAAGTAACTCCTGAAAGAATAGAAACATCTAATAATAAATATTTTTTAATTCCTCACCTTCTGTGGATCACCTTAATTCACTAAAAGAAAGCCGGGAATATATGTTCATGATGATGAATATTTATAGGATAGTTATTCAAGTTGATTAAATTAGAGGGTAACAGTGATCATTATACTATTTAAAGAATAATAAAACTAACCTCCTACTCAGGTTTAGTTTATTACTCATATCAAGATTTACAGATATTAAATTTAACCTAAAGTTATGTCTCTTCTGTATAGAGATATAAATGTCAAAACTTCAGCAACAGACTATAAAACTGCCTAACCAAAACTGGCAGTAACAGCTTCTCACTATAAAATAGTGTAGTTAATCAAGCTAATAAAGGTCATGTTTAAAGAAACAGATTAAGCAGCATTAGTGAGAACTAACATTTTAGTAAAAATAAATTTAACAGTTAAGAAAACAAAATAAAAGAAGTCAACATATTTCTCACCAATTCCTTTCATTAGGAGTAGCTTTCAATTACTGGTTTTGTGATTTATTTTTTTAAAAAATTGAATTGTGGCATTATAGGGATAGAGTTTTTCGATTTACAGATGTTGCAGATGAACAATATTTACTTAAAATATTTTTCCTCTCATGTGTCATCTTCTTACAACACAAGATGTGCATAATCATGAAAAGTAGCAGAAATTTCAGAATTCTCATTCTTTTATTTTTGGCAGTCTGTTCCAATGATTTACAATGTTTTCCATGAAATTTTTTCCATCACTTCAATGTCTTTCTTGGAGTGAGGGTCCCTGAACTGAACACCATGCTCAAGGTGTGGCCTCACCAGTGCCAAGTACTGGGGGACAATCACTGCTCTCGTCCAGCCGGCCACACTATTTCCTCCACATTACTCCTCTCCTCTCATGCTAGAACACTGGACTACCACTCCACTGGATTCCCAGAGGAGAAGAGCTCGAGAGTCACCACTAGACCTCCAGAGACCAATCAGATTATTCTTCAGGATCACCACTTCAACCAGACCACATCCATCGCTCCAACAGCACTGTAGCCACCAGTTAACTGAACTGCTACCCCACCCTGACCAACAGGGTGGCAGTTTGTGTTTGGTTGTGTTTTGACTCTGTCAATCTAAGCTAGCATTTCTGTATTATTGCTTTTACTTTAAGAAAAAAACAACAGTCTAGTTAACTGGTGGCTACAGTTCTGTTAGAGTGATGGACGTGGTCTTGTTGAAGTGGTAATCCTGAAGAAAGAATTCCTCTGTCTCTGGAGATCCAGTGGTGACTCTCAAGATTTTCTCCACTGGGAATCCCATGAAGTGGTCATCTAGTGTTCCAGCCTCGCCCTATAGGAAGATGGGAATGTTCAGTTCCTCCCCTCTGGGCAGGGCATCTCACAATGGGATGATGCAATCTTATGAGTCACTGCTGGAGACCTTGATGGCCATTAGCAAAGATAGCCCTCAGCTGGTGTTATCAGGGCTGGGTCATGCTGGAGATAAAGAGCACTGCCCCACCTGTTTTTAACAGGTTATGGAGATGGTAATAGAATGCATGCTTTTTGGTTTCACCTTCCATGTAACCTAAGACAGACATATTTTGCTTAAAAGTTGAGTTCCACTTCATGCAGAGAAGGCGAACAAATCAAGAAAACAATGCTACACAAGCAAAGCCAGGATACCAGGACCAGAAAAGGTCTCTCTGAACACAACTTCAAGCTCTAAAAATAATTTAGGGCTTGAATTTCAGTTGGGGACATGCAACAGAATTACATAGCAACATACACGTTTGCAAACAGTATAAATAGAGGCCTGCCCCCCAAAAAAATATAATATGGCTAAGAAATAAAACAGAAAATTTTAATTTTTGAAGAAGAAAGATGGACTGAAGTAAACTTTCCTTCTATGTAGTTTCTGGGTCAGGAAAATGTAGGAACCCTCCTTGTTTTCTTATAATGTCATTATTGGAACTCTCTTCCTCTCCCTTAGAGGAAAATATCTTTATCAGTTCTTCCCTGCAGCAGAATATGACTAATTCCAGCATTAGATAACAAGAATCATTATTATTCAGGAATTATCAAGCTCTTCACAGAAGCCAGAGTAGTTTTTCTGATGGTATATCAGTATATACTAATCTCATGTAAAATTGCTTAGTCAACTGCTCTTCTTGATCATTGGAGCACAGACACAGACTTGAAGAAGTCAAGCCTTTTGTTTGCACTGTGTGGTCAGACCTAGTTCTCAAATCTTTAAAGCTCTTTAGATGCAATTTTCTCCTCCTGTCAATCTTCTATATACTATTATTTTATTTTCTGAGCAGCAGGAAAGGACTAGCAAGGTATTATGAAGAATTTTAGAAGGCAAACTTTATTTTTTTGTCAATATATTGCTCCAGTTAATTACCACTGTTAATTTGAAATTAAATTTGGAGTGTGTATAGCTCTGTTACCTTAGCCATTTCTGAAACTGAAATTTATGTTTGAAAATGCATACAGAAAATTCTTGAGGTCAAGGTAATAGTGAGTTTGGGTATAGCATAAATAGATTTTTAGGGGATCTGTATTTTTGCAGAGCCACTTCCTAATTTCTGAACATGTCAGTGTTACTGTGCAGCTATAAATAGAGTTGGCCATAGGCTGTCAGAGAATTGCAGAGAAGATTCGGGGACTGTAGGAAGCCCATCCGCATTGCCCCTCAGCCTATCAGTAAAGGCTTCCAGCTGAGGAACACTAATTGACTGGCTGAGCAGTTCTAGTCTGAAAATAAAATTGAGTGTATTAGCCTCAGTTACCAAAAATGAAGGACCTAGAAATGCTAATGTGGTCACTCCAAGCAGACAGTTTTCACTTTCCAAGTAGGCCCTGTGTGCCTACCAAAAGAGGCTCTACTTCATTGACAAACACAGATTTGGAGGAAAAAGTACCAATTGTGAACTAAGATATAAATATTAGATTATCTGAAGTGGTACAGAGCTACAGTTTCCAAACTATTTTGAAGGATTAGTAATTATAAAAGTAACTGTGTTTTCTTCAATTAATTTTCTGGTGTTCTTTGAATTTGTTTAAATTGGTTTACTAGAGAAAACAGCTAGGTAAATTAGCAAATAGTTGAGGGGTGGGATAAGGCATGCACCTTCGAAGTAAAAAACATAGAGTTCCAGGGTGGAAACGATGCTCATTTTTATTAGGATGCCAACCAATAATCCTGTTTTACATGTGTGTGAAATAGATAAGTTATTTCTCAAAATGAAGGAGGAAGTATTCCTTTTAAACAATTACCTTTCTATAAAGGTGTTTATATGACAAGGCACTCGTCTTTTTTACTATGGTCTACTATATAGAAAATACTCATGTAGGTCATTTAAGTTCATCTAGCTGAAATTCGGTGCTGAGAGAAGTAATTTGAACACCTACAGAAGTAGAAAGAGAGAGGGAGTGTGCACAAATCTTTAAGGATCCCTTAACATCCTTAGTGCACATTAAAAGAGATAATGTTTCCTTCTTACTCTTTCCTCTCATTTCAGTATTTTTTTCCAATATTTTTGTGATGCTTTATGCATGGAAAATTTTGAAATGTTAGATGGGATGGCACAACACAGAGTTATCAGCCTTTCAATCTTCATTATTTTTAACTAAGATTTAGTGTTTTTGTCTGAAAACCATGCTGTTTTCTGCTTTTTTTTTTTTTTTTTTTCTAAGTGAAAGGAATAAGGGAGCATCTTTACAAACAAATGGCTGGTAAGGATAAGACCTTAGTCTGCTGGTAAGATCACTTTGATACTGAGAGATAGAAGAAACAATGGGTAGGATCTCCATAGGAATTTCCCTAATTAGATTTACTCGAAACTGTGTTAATAAACTACAAGAACAGAGACACAAGAAGAAGAAGAAAAGGGGAATGTATATTGGGGATGTCTGTATTAGGGGGGGATGTATATTATTTAGGCGTTCCGGGAAATCTGTACCTCTTGAGTACCTCAGCCAATGGGGAAAAGAGAGAGGGAACCTGCAGCCGGGAATTAGGATAAAAGAGGCTGTGTCCTCTATCAGTCTGAGAGACCCCATGGGAAATGCCTGTGACCTCTCCCTTTATTCATGAATAAAGCTACAGGACTCCTCTGTCTCCTTTTTGGACATACACCTCTGGTGTTTGTGGATTAATTTTCCTGACATAAAGAAAGATAAAAATGTATTCTAATATGATGATTACATGAAAACTAGAACCTGATAGCTGGCTTTCAGGCTAAGCGGGGGAAGACTTGGGGCAGAAAAAAAATTGTTCAGACCTGCAACGATTTCCAGCACCTTTGTCCTCAATTCTAATAAATGACTACTTAGATTTTTAAAGTACTTTAAGACTTTGTGTAAAATCCCCATCAGGTTTCAAAAATTCAAAGAAACAAAAAAAACACCCCAAAAAATTTACACACAATATTCCCTATGTGTTTCTACTTAAACACTTTGTTGAAAGTATTTTGAATAACCTCAGAAAAGCCCCTAAAGATTTTCTATTCAAATTTCAACTCAAATTCTGCTCATTATGGCTAAAAAAAACCCAATAACCAAATAAATTTCCTTTGTGTTTGTTAATCATCCCTTAGGTTCCTAATAATGTCCTAAAAAAAGATAAACTCACTTTCATTTGTTGCTGATACAAATAAAAGAAGGAGAAGATCAAGATAAGCGAAAGAATAGAAAATAAAACACTTCTGAAAAGATAAAGTAGGTTGATTGAAGTAAAGCAGCAATAGTTCCCTACTGCAAGGGTTGGGGGGATTTATCTGTTTGGTTTTTAAGGTTTTGTGGGATTTTTTTCAAGTATTAACATTTGAAGCCAATGGAGACTTTCATTTAAGCCTCTCAATTACTCTTTGAGAACAATAATTGAACATGACATCAATGAGAGAACTAACTTATTTATACTCCTTTGGGATAATTTTAAACCAGAAAGTGCTGCATAATGTTCTGGCTCATAGTTTGCAGAAAATGGTAATGACTGTATTTTCCTGTCAGGCACATGGTGCTCTGCAAGGGGGCACAGGGAAAGGAAAGCGGGATGATGTTATGCAGGGCTATTTTCAATCTCAGTAGGAGAGACCTGACAGCAAATGGCATAAAGACGAGAATAAAAAGAGGAATGTAGACAGGAAGGAAATCATGCCTCTGTGGGTGGTATGAACCCAGCTTTTGTGCAGCATTGAACAGATCTGATGGATTTTCCCATGGCATGCTGCACAGATCCCATCCATGCAGAGGTCCATCCTTCTTCCCCTACCTTCCCATATCACATTGGATAAAACCCAAAACTATCCATCTTCTCTCAACAGGCTAGGGTGCTCCCTCTGTCATAATATTCAGCAGTGTGCAGTGCAGGATGAAACAAGGCTCTTTAATGCATTTTCTTACAGCAATTGCTCATACCAACACATGAGTATTTAGCCCCAATGGAGCAGACATATCTGACCCAGGATCATCAGCTGCTTGAATACAATGTCATCTCAAAGGGTTCCTGCACATAGGATTGAAGAATTGCTTTTTTCAAAAGCTGTTGCAAACCCAGAGGTTCAGGTAATCTGTGCTGTCCATACAGCAATTGTACACTAATTTGAAGTATACAATTGTCTGATCAGCAGTAGCAGGTAGGAAAAAAATAAGCCAGCTAAATTGTAATTTGAAAGTACAAATGCAATTCTCCTTTAGAGAAAAAGAAAACCTTCAAAATAAACAACAACAGAATATTTAGTAGGTATATAAATACAAAAGAAAGCCTATAAGGTCTCTGAAAAAAATGAATGGTGGGTTAAAATGCATAAAAATACAGAGCATTTATTCATAAAGAATTTGAATTCAAACACTACTGCCTGATGAAAGCTTCAGCAATGTCTGAAAAAACTTCAGATAAAATTTCAATCAGCAAGGCAACAGCTTGAATTCATGCTGCAAGTTTTAGGAGATTAGAAGTATTTCTATTTTCATTCTTTTTTCCCTCCCCTTATTGAAGAGGTGTCTGTCCAGAGATAAGTGCATTCAACTTTATACCAACATAGTCTATGTAAGTGGTCATTTTCCTATTCCCTAAATGTGCTGCAATGACATAAACAGCACTGAACAAAAAAAAAAGATCTTTCAATATTTTTAAGAAAAACTTTGTGTCTTTGTGCATTGCACCATTTTGCATCAACTTAAAAACTGCTTTTCTGAAAAATGCTTCAGAGGAACTTCTGAAGGTTTGTGGAGGAATCAAAACTATTGCTCTGGAGCTTGCATATCCTCCCAATTTAATTTTTCTTTTCCTACTTCTGTAGTAGGTAAAAAAGCCAGATTTTTTCACTTTGTATTTTGAAAGATTAATACACTGCATCTGTTTGGAATACCTTGATCTCTTATTCTATCACTGATAGCATTTATATAAGAAAAACCTTTAGAATAGTTATATTTTTCAGTTTTAGTTGCACGTGGCATTGCAGTACAGACAGAACTACCTACATTAAAAAGCAAAGCAAAGCAAAGCAAACTGAAAAACTTACTCATATTCTACTTTGTTTTGGGGTTTTGACAAAAGAAAACACTCTTTGATTCATAATGCTAGAACACTTTTTTTTCACTATACCTTCAATAAATCACAAACAAATAAATGTTCAGACACCCTTGAGAAAATATTTATTAACATTTATAGGTTGTTAAAACATATATTTATTCCTCAGAATTCATTAATTAAAAGTTCATGAGAGTTTCATTAAGGGATCCATGATTACTCATATATTTAAAATGTCTCATTCTATATTCATCTTCTTCTAATAAATATATCTGAATAGATCACATGGGGGTGTAGTGCCAGTTTAGCAGAAAATAAGATCTTTAGTAACAGTAGTCACATGGCTAATAGTACCTTACAGAGCTAAAACACAATTATCTTTAACATACAAATGTTGCAACATCTTTTGATTCTGACCTTCAATGAGTGTTGGTGACATATCTTAAAATGCTTTAAATGGTTTATTACCCTGTGTCTCTCTTTCTCATTGTCTTGTAACCAACTAAAATTAAATTGTATCTACCAAATAATTTGTTTCTGCCAAATATTAAAACACTGCTTTAAGTCTGCACATCATATTACAGCTTGCATATACCATATAGAGTATAGAGAGAAAAAACCAGAAAAACAAATGAGGCTCAAAATGAAATATATTAGTCAACTTCACTAACTATACTCATCTGAGAATTATGAAGATGTTACATACAATTGAGGTCAACAAAACTTCTTTAACTACTTCTAATCGGTTCCCTTGGTAAAGCTCATAATTTAGCGCTTTAGAGATACTGTTTAAGGCATCATGGCCTTATTTTACATAAAAGTTAAAGAGTTAGAAAAGACAGGTTTTCTTAACACAGTGATGGATTTTGGGAGGTTTAACTCTATTCATAGCACCTTTATGTTATTCCATTTCTCAATTTAATTTTTCCGTGGTGGCACAAAATCCCTAACCTGACAGCTACCAGAAATGGATTTGCATTATTTGTTTGACTTTCTTGCTAAACAGAGATAAAAATACATGTGTTCAACACTCCAGTTTATCCAATTGAATCTTGTGGATTTTAAGTTATTGTGTTCTAATATATCCTTGCGTGCTTGCAGATATCACTGGAAACCCACCAAGAAACAAGGTCTCTTCTGTTCAGCACATTCCTCTGAGATCAGCCTACATAAATCAGGTACTTTCTTCTCTTGAGTCATCCACTCTTTCAACAGATTTTGGGTCATCACATGCTTATCCAGGTGGACATTCTTGGCTCAAAGTTCTTTCTCTTAGGAAGTTTAATGAATGTCCAGTGGAGAGAAATAATTATAAGCAAAACCCCCACACATTCATAAACAAATAAACCCTGTATAGGTTTCAAAAAATGTTAAAATTCTTAACAAGCAGCATAAAGACTGGTACAAAAACAGTAATATTTTCTCTCTGCCATTTCCTTATTAGCTATAGGAATCTGAGGCACAAGCTCAGAACTCTGATTTAGAAATATTCTGCCTGCTTTTGGAATTACAAGCTTTACTAACAGTACTTATACTCTTCAGTCCTAAACACTCCCAAAAGGAAACAGGTCTGCCTCTGAAAGTCTCATTTTTCCTCCATATTCCGCTCCAAAATTTTTAGTTTTTGAACATCTCCTCTATCTTTTGTCACTTTTTTTTTTTTTTTTTTTTAAAGAATGTTCATTCCCAAACAACACTCAGCAGGCTGATTCTCATATCCATGGCCAACAGTTTAAGGAACAACTTTCTTGCTCTGATTATATAATTTAAGATTAAAATCCTCTCTCTGAGATTTAATGGCTTTCAAAAGCCATTTTCTAATGAATATACATTGAACTAGTTTTTTGTTTTTAGCAAAATGGATACATAAAGACACTTCACAAATCAGCAGCATTTGTAAATTAATTCCATAAAGCATTAAACAATGAAAAAACCCAGTTTTGTAACCTTTCTGGATTTGTCCGGCAGCTAAACAATTTCCAGCAGTGGTCAAAATTATATCTAAATTACTTCTATGTTATTTTGGAGGTTTTATTTTCTCATTTCTGAATATCTCCTTATCCATCTACCTCCAACTAAGGTGAACACTTAGACACCTGGCAGCAGTTTTAATATAGTTACTCAGACTTTTAGGAATCATACTCAAGTGCTTTGAGTATTAATTAATTTCTCTATGCTTCTATGTGCTTAATGAGTAAATATTTTGATCAATAAAGTCTACGTGAGGAATGTACCAATGCATCATAGACATTTCTGAAAACAGTTGGAAAGTTTGCTTAGTTTCAAAATTCAGAATTAGAATTTGGATATTTTTTGAGTAGGAACTATGGTGTAATATTTAATCAAATGTGAGAAATTTCCAGAACAGATACTTCAGGTAAAAGCAATGGAAAATTAATTTTTAAAATAAAAAAGAATTGAAACATAATGAAAATTATTTGTAAATGTTTTTCTTTTAGTACATGCAATAAACTTTCTACTGTAATTTGGGTTGGGGTTATGTATTTCTGTAGAACACTTCAAATAGTATTCAACTGGTGATATTTTTCAACATGCAGAAATCCAATTATTCAGACAAGAGTGTCCAAACAGGGAGACATTAATGAAAAAGTAATAGTTGAATGCAATATTGAACTATATTAATGTACTATAATGGTAATCATTCAAATGCAATAAAACTAACACTTTTTTTCTAGTAATATTCATGCAAACGTTATGGTATCACGGTGTTATCTGAGTTTATTTATTATAGTTAAATTCTAGAAGAGGTATGCTTGAACCCTAAGAAGAAATAAAACTTTTCTCTAATGAAGTGTAATATTTTTTTCTGGGTCTCTTTAGCAAGCATGACTTTTTTGCGAATTAGAATAGCTAAGTACTGCCTGTGAGAAAAAGAGATCAGTGAAACTCACTCACTTTTTCACAGAGTATTCAGATGAATCAGCTGCAGTTCTGATGCTGAATCTTACCTTTTGCTCTTACTTTGAAGTCATGACAGAAGGGACAGAACTCCAGAGCAAAGCATGGGATATTGCCCAAGATGGTCTGAAATACAATTAGATTTGGAATCACGTGGCCTGAAAAATCAAGCTCTGAAAATGGTGAAGCGGGAGCATCTTCAAACAGACATTGGAAAGTGAATGAGACCTAAGGGGGATTGTCTGAAACAACCTCTGCAATGGCAGTGGGAGATCCTCTTCAGTATCTTTGTCAGTCTCCAAGGGCATGGCACTGCCCAGTGATGTTATCCAAAGTTATTAGTAAGTTCTAAGGATTTGTAGATCTTCAGTTTCAAGAAAAAGCTGTCAAGTGGATAAATGAATAAAAGTATAAAAGAATAAAGCACAAATTATTACTTCCTCTCTGCCACCATGTCCCATATGGTTCAAATATGGTCAAATCCATTGTAGCATCTTGGGCAGCCTGGTATTGAAACTCATGGTCCCTGTAAAATATCTGGTCCCTGTAAAATCCTTCCTCCCTACTGTTCAGTCCTTTGGCATTTCTCTACATGCTAGTTCATCAAATGAAAGTCCACTTTGTTGGCATTAAATGCAATGCTGTACATGCTACAAATATATGTATAGGGAGAGAGATATACAGTAAATAAGTGTGCTCAAGTTGGTAGACTATTGCTAAAATTTCTCAAGACCATTCTTTATAAATAATATCAGGTTATCAAATAAGCAGTGATACTTGCTTACCTTAAAATAAGAAATGAAAATACTAGCAAATATTAATAAGAACAAAAAATGTACTGTCACAAGCAATCAAAAATCAAAGAAACCATAAGTAGTTATCCTAATTGCTTACTGAAAGATCTTTCTTTCCTTCACTGAGCCAATTTAGTATCATTATCCTGAAACTGCAGTAGTTGGAGTTGTGGATCTTGTGCAAGTCTCATGCTTTTGGTGAAATAATTTTGCTTTAAAAGCCTAGGATTTAGATCAGTTTCATATTTCACTCTAAATCCTTCTATTTCCTCCTAAACAGGAAACCACCCTCTTCATCAGAATGCAAGTTGCTTCCCTTTAGTGGGATTCCTTGCAGGACCCACCTCCTTCATCTAAATGATTCTGAAATTACTGGTTACATCAGCAGAATCTGAATCTCTTCTTTCTCTATTTGGTGACTAGTTGACATCATTTAATGAAGAATGCATGTTTGGGGTGAATGTTGCCCAATCTCTTTCATACCCATCCTGCTAAGATACATGATAAGGAGTCTGTTGACTGGATAGTGCTCTAGCTAATCAAAGAAAAAGACAAATTTTATTAATTTTCTGGGTCTCAATTTACATATTTAAAGATGTCAGCTGCCCAAGTCTTGGAAAAATGTTGACAGAATGTGCAGTGCGCACCTGGTTCAGGACTTTTTCATCTTTGCAGATCAGTATTTTTAAAAGCAATAAGCCCATACTGATACCAAGCTTGCCAGAGACTAGTCAAGTTCCTTGCTACCATTAATATCTTTTAATGTTGTCAGTGCAGTTTCATTGGTGCAGTGCTTAGAAAGGTGAACAAAACTCCAGGTAACTGTAATAAATGTGTTAAGACAAGATAGAAGTGCCTCTCATGTGTCAAAATGTTCTTTCTTAAAGTGGGGAATAATTTTTTCACTCTGTTTCTTTTTAACAATTCCTCTCCTAATAACTTCTATTAATTTATGCTACTGATTTAATTTTCTGAATGGGTCTGGGAATTTACTTTTGTTTGTTCCATTATATTGACAATAATATTTGAATATACCTCATCTTCCCACAGCAGAGTGTCTTCATGTGCGTATGTTCATAATTAATGTTTTTATAATTAGTATTTCAGGGCATCTGTTTCCAGATCAACTCACTTATTCCTAAAGAGTATTCATTTGTATGTACTACTAAATACTCCTATAAAGGGATAATATCATACTAGATTCCCCATTGTAAGGTGTGATAATCCAAATTCAGATCCTTCAGTGTGCATGAAATGTGAACTCTGTAAAACTTATTTCAAATATTAAATTCATTATATGGAAGAGACTAGAGTTAACCTATTGTCGTTGTTTGACCCTTAATACTTGTTTGCCCATTACTCCTCTCAATCAGTATCCTTATCTCAAAATACTCATGATTCTCCCCATAAGGGCCACCAAAAAAAGTCGTGGTTTGACGCTGGCCAAATGCCAGCGACCTACGTCGTCTGCTTTCTATGCTCTCTCCTGCTGCATTTACGCAGAGGAGAGGAATCAAACTAACACAAACACACTGAACTCATGAGTTGAGATGAGGCAGTGATGGGGAGGGGACGCACGAAAAACATGAGCAAACAGGTGAGAAACTTAAGTTGCAAAGTGATTTATTAACCTAACAGAGTCGGAGGATAAATGAGAGGTAAAAATAAGCTTTTAAGACACCATTTCTTTACTCACCCCCCTTCCCTCTTAAGACACTGTTCCTCAGCTCACCCCCTCCCCTCCTTCACACAACCAACAGCTCCGGGTGGGGGGCAGGGTATGGGGTTTTTCCTTAGTCAGTCCATCACCACAATTCTTCTGCTACAAACACTGTTTCTCTACTCACCCCTCTCCCTCTTAAGACACCATTTCTCAGCTCACCCCCCTCCCTCTTTCACACAACCAACAACTCCGGGGTGGGGCAGGGTATGGGGGTTTCCCTTTGGTCAGGGTCAGTCCACCAGGGAGAAGAGTCCTCTACTCAGCCATGGGGTCCCTCCCACGAGAGACAGTCCTCTGTGAACTTCTTTGGCGTGGGTCCAATCTCACGAGCAGCAGCCCGGCCGAAATCTGCTGCAAACACGAGTGCTTGTCCATGGGGTGCAGGCTCCCGAGCCGAGGCCAGGTTTTTTCCATCCCGGGGCCAAGGCCTTTCTCTCTCGTCCACAGCCTTTGCAACTCTCAGTCTCTGCTGGGACTCCCACTGGCTCACAGCTTCCTCCAGGCATCCCCCTGTTCTTCTGGCATGGGCACCTCCCCACGGGCTGTGGGTGGATCTCTGCACCCCCCTGGACTCCATGGGCTGCAGGGGGACCACCTGCTCCCCCATGGGCTTAGCAGAGGGTTTTCAGCTCTGGTGCCTGGAGCACCTCCTCCCCCACCTTCTCCACTGACCTTGGTGTCTCCATGTTGTTTTCCCTCACATATTTTCACCTCCTCCTCCTCCTCTGGCTACAAAGAAGTGCGTGCACCCATTGTTTTGATTTCTTCTTAAATATGTTTCCACAGAGGCGTAACTAACATTTCTACTTGGCCCAGGTTTGGCCAGCAGCATGTCCATCATTTTCAGAGCCAACAGAGAGTGGCTCTGTTGGACAGGGTGAAAAACATCCAGAACCTTCACACAGGACACACAGGAGCCATCTTTGTGCCCCTCCCTACCCACTAGCAAAAACTGGGCCAAGTAAAACCACCACACCTATGAATGCAATGCTGGGACCAATATAACAATAAAGGACATGTATCTTAGAACAAAATAATGTGTTTGAAACAAATATATTTTTCCATTTCAGAGCTTTGTGATGACTGACTATTTCTGTCTTTTGGCACAGCCAAAATTCTTTTAGAACTCATTTCAGAAAGTTAAGGTGCTTTTCTGAAATTTGTCTCTGCTTTTATTATATTTGGTGAAATCACATTTTGTGAAATCATTCTTGATCATGTGTGAGCAAAACAGTGCCATTTTAAATGCCTGGTCTGGAAATAAGATGAGCTTACTTACACCTCTGAATTCTTCACACAACAAAAGCAGCATGCTAAAAACTGTTTCTGTTTCAGTACTTGTGCTTTGGATCTCATCTCCAATGATTACGAAGAGAAGTAAATAAGAGATAAAGATAATTCCAATTAGAATATTATTATGACTAGAGGGAGAAATTATCTATTAATATTTTTAACAAGTCAGAGGAGAAATTCTATTTCTTCTTTGTACCCCACTATAAGAATATTTTCAAAAAGGATTGGTTTGCTCATTCAAATGCTCATACATTAATATCAACAACAGAGACACATTTTTTTTAATAATTAAATTATGTAAATAGGATCTTATTTTGCATTTGGGGTTTTTGTTGTTTGATGTTTCTTTTGGGAGGGGTGGCTGATATTTTTTGTGGGGTTTTTTCTCCGTTTTCCAGTCATATGTATAAAATTATTGCAGTTTGACTGCTGCAGATTTCCAGGACTTACTACAAAGGGTGTGCAAAAATGAAGCTGTGATCAGCTGCCAGTATCAATTTGTTGTGTGCCAGTTTATGAAGTTTTCTTACTAACTCCTTCTGATTATATTGTGTACTGGTTTCCAGGTGCAGTCAGTAAAAAAAAAAAAAAAAAAAA
>VZTX01023580.1:89117-160342 GCA_013400915.1 Pardalotus punctatus
AAAAAAAAAAAAAAAAAAAAAAGAAAACTGATGGGACAGGAGGGCAAATAAAAAACAATCAGCTTTTCTAAGCCCGAAATAAAAAATAATTCAGAAATAAAAAATCAATCAATCAATCAGTTATGTTGCATTCCTGTGCATACTCTATGGACAAACAGGTGCACAGAAACTTAATGAGTACAGTAAGCAGATCATAAATGTGATGATTTTACAAAAAAAATTTACAACCTGAAATACTCCACCACTATTTAAACACACTAATCAGACAGAAATAAAATTCACAGATATGGGTTATGACTTTGGTGCATCTACTTCAATTTTCACTAGAAGTCTGCAAGTGTTGTTGAAAAGGGTAAGCAATTCTATTACTGTTAAATGATGCATTTTGTAAATTTCTCTTTGTAAATCTCACTGTGAACAAGATTAAAAATTAGTATTTTTCATTTTTTTAAGGAAAACCCTGATCCATGTAAAATAGAATACAAGTATTCTGACAATCAGTAGAAATTGCTGTGACTTGCTTTCTGCTGAATCTTTAAATATCCTTTAATAATCTCTTGTACTGCATGCCTTCAGTTTAAAACTCTTGAGTTTTTGCCTTGAGTGAGCTACATTTCAAACTTTTCTTTGCTTACTCTTGTCTTTATGAGAAATAGGTCAAGTGCAGAAATTCACTAATATGGGAACTGAATCTGCTTTCTTCGTTTTCATATTCCATCTGGATTCACTTACCCAGAATATATTACCAAGCCTTACTGGTATAAATGATCCCAGCAAGAAATAATATCAAAGGAAATAAATGTAATGTCAACTTCTTGTCTTCCTTAATGATGGTCTTTGTGATGGTCTTAATGTTATCATCAGTTTCTAGTTCTTTTCTCAACACTGTTTCTATTTTTGAAAATTTTCCTTCAAACCATTACCTTACCTCAACCACATTTAGATTTTTTTTTTTTAAATTAAGACTTATAAAGCGTTTACATATAATTCAGTCAAGTGATAGTGATATTGACATTAAAGAGCAACGCAGAGGAATCCAAGCTACAGCTAATGTGATTTGGTAAATGCTTATAACAGAGTGTAGCACTGGGGAATGTGCCAGAACACATTGGGAAAGAATATAGCTTATGGGATTCTGTGTCCAGGCCAATACACTCTGCACAACAGAGTTCCATTGCATTTTCCTGAATTTTCACTTCTGAATATAGCCATCATGGAGCCAATTGTTCTGCTGGTACAGATATGAACACAGTTATCTCATAATAAATCAAATGGCAGATTAGTTTGAAACAACTCCAATTTATTTTTTAAAAATTTTTTTTTAATTTATAATTTGCAGAGACTGCACTTCTTGAAAAAGCTAGCCATCATAAAGCATATGGTCAGATTCTATTATGGAGGTCCAGAGTCCAATAATATTATGCTAACTATGATTCACTTTTCTAAGCATCTGTCAGATTTCAGTAGGAACAAAGGGATACAAAAGTGGACTAT
Organism: Pardalotus punctatus; assembly: GCA_013400915.1. Classification (NCBI taxonomy): domain Eukaryota; kingdom Metazoa; phylum Chordata; class Aves; order Passeriformes; family Pardalotidae; genus Pardalotus; species Pardalotus punctatus. The sequence continues at coordinate 90,612 of VZTX01023580.1, forward strand.
TTTTTCACAAGTTTAAAGATGGCGCCAATCAACAATCCTTCTCATGCATTTTTAATACACCAGGTATATTTTTGAACCCCAGTTATGTAGTTGTACAGTAATTATTTCTAACATGAATGACAACTACAGCCAGAAAGAGAAAGGACAACAGAGATAAGCTCCAACCCTAACCTCCAAAATTTTCATGATTAACCAAAATTCACACTGTTGACAGCAAGGCTGTAGTAGACTAGCAATTATTTTAAATGGTAGTAAAGTAAGTCTTGCTGGCAAGTCACTTATTTCATTTTCCTAGCTGCAGATACTCTGAGGTTTATAAAGTAATGTGTTTATGCCCAATTCTGTAAGTATAGATTAGTTTCTGCCTAGACTGTTTTAATACAGTAGCTGACGTCACAGATAAAGTTTTATTCAAGAAGATTTTTCAGTTGTTGCAACTTACAGGAAAAGCTATTATATTAAAAGTATTTTGCTCCTATCACATATAATTTCACAGAAGGCATTAAAATACAGAACTTATAATAGTGAATATATTTTTTATGTAAATGTTGGTGAAGGCAGTGATAAAAACATAGTAATTTCCCATTTTTCTTGCAATACAGTATTTAAATAAACACATTTTATTTTGGACCTGAGAGAGTTACAGAATAACAGCTGAATGTCAACAGGGTAGACATGCTTGAGAAAGAACACTGAGATAGAAAGGCAACAGATGGATACCATTGAAAACATTTCATACTGAAAGATCTGTAACTCAGAGATTTCTTATTCAAATAATCAACAAAAATACCTGAAGTCCTAACTAGTTAAAAACTAGTTTTAACTAGTTTTCTAGTTGAAAAGTCATACCATTTCTATGGCTTATCTCCTTATCCAAGGTAAAGGATATTAAGTTTAAGAGTTACTTAGAAGATTGTTTAGATGGAAATGTATGAAGGAACATCTGAATTTGCAATGAAATAGTAAAGGAAAGGGGCTACTGGAACAAATTTCTAAAGTTTTTATTAAAGTTTTTATTAACCTTATCTAAATTTGTGGTTTTTTATTTTTATTTTAAAAGTGATTTTAAGGAAGCACCATTATTTTTCTAATAAAGTTTCTCTTAAGGAGCATAACACAGTGATTTTTTCATGATTTCATATCAGTGGCTTATATGAGAACTTTGTGACCAGTGCCCATAAACATCCAGGTGATGGACCAGCTGTTTTTTTCTTTATAGAAGTGGCAGCAAGCATCATGGAATATATTTGAACAAATTCCTCAAGATGGAGCTGGGATGAGGCTGACGCATTCCCTGCGCCTCTGAACTCAGAAACCCTTGCTGATCTCCCATGGCCCCTGAAAGCAATCAATACAATGCTTAATTCACCTGTCAAAACATAATATGGTTGATCATTGAAAATACCACAAAGTGAGCTTTAATGTCTGTATGAATGACACAGCCTGACTCTCTATATTGCAAAGGACATGATATCTGGGGACGTAATAAGAATGGAAAAGAATCCATACCTAAGATTTTAGTAGATATAAGCTACTCAGTGGACTTTGTGATAATAACTGGACAATGAAATTGAAAAAAAGTTGCTGAAAATTTACATCTTACTTATATCGTTGATTTGATGTCATGTGTTCTCTGTTGCTTTAAATATTAATAATATCAGATAATACAATATCTGTTTTCATGACCTCTTAGAAGATAAGTTGTCATTACTGCTGGATGTCTAGTCTAGCTTCAAAAAATTTCATTGTATTTTCCGCAAGTGAAAAATTTTAGAATGACTTTGTTATTTTCCTTTTGAAGCATTGCAAGTGTTTTTAATTTTTACAGTTTTATTTAAATTATTCTCAAAATACATACCAATACCTCATTTACTGGAACACACTTTTGGTGAAAAACAGCTAATAAAATCCAGCATTTTCAACACTATTTAGAAGAAGTTCCTAAATTTATTTTAATAGAAAATTTCCTTCTCCATAACAGAAGAATTTCTCACCAAAATTATATTTTAAATTATTTTTCCTTATTATTTGAAATTCATTATTCTTTGCAGCAACAATTTTGTGCTTCATCCTTGAAATTCTTAGCTGTCTGGGGAGGTAATTACTTCCCAATTCTTCCGTACATGAACATGCAAAGGGTGGAGAGATACCAGGGACAGGTGTCTCTTGATGATCAGATTGTCTAATTGACTATGCCACAGACAACTGAAAAGCTGTTTGCTCAGGTTGTGACAGCAGTCAAACCTTGTCAATGTAAAGCCAAGTCCAGGCTTTTTATCCCTGCTTCTCTCTGGAACCACTAGTTGGGTGATAAACCCAGGCTGATACAAAACTCTGTGGTTTGCACTTCTTGCATTTCTCTTTCTGGGGCTGCAACTTAGATACACCTTGCACTCTTCTTCACACTGGAGCCAAGAACTGAGCCCTTAGGGCCCATTTCCAGTCTTTTCCAGGTATATTCTTTAGCATTTTGGTTCTTTATTTATTGACATATTTTAAAACATCAAAAACACTTTGGCTGTTTCATAATATTTATTTTGAAGGCCCCTTTTTGTGGGAATAATCTATTGATTTCAATATATTCTTAACAGGGTTGAGTAAAATTCACAGTGGTGTTTATCACGTGGCATCGATCACTTCTTGTTTACAGAATTTTTAGATACAAAATCTATAGTTTCTGAAATATATTTAAGGAAGGTACAACATAATGGCAGAATAATGATTTGCTATTTTTAGTTTGATTTCATTTAAGGTTACTATTGAAGCCACTCTGAGCAAAGTCTGATCAACAGTGAAAAAATAAGAGCTTTGTAAGAAGCTTTCAGATACCAGCAGAGCACAAATTTCACAGGAATGAAACATTACACATAAGAGAAGATTATTAATCCTTAATCACTTTAGAATTTGTCTTAGCTAAATTTCGTCTTCAGGCTACAATATCTCATTTTTGTGGGTAGAAGGCTAATACTGAGAAACAAAAATAAATAAATTACAAAAACTATTAATAAAGTAATGTTCCTTAAGATCTCACAGCAGAAGCTCTTTTACCAACACAAATTTGACCTTGTGTCTTTAATGTAATTCACAGTATTTTGTCAGGGTTTTCTTTCATTACAAACCCTTTGTGCTAGTAAACAATTCTGGTTAGGAAGTGACACCTTTATCTAAAATAAGCAGCTTCCTCCTCATGATGGTCTTATTCTCCTATATCAAGAACTTCAGTAAACTGAGGGGTATTTTCTGACACCTTACTCCCAGTAGAAGGAGTAGTCTTCTTTGAGGATTTCCTTGGGAGATGGGTGATCCAGGATGTATTGACTAGAAGATATTATATACTGTAAAATACTTTTAATATTACAGTTTGGCTCAATGTATTTGCCATATTCTGTCCAGAACAAGTTGTTTTTTAAGACCCTGTCTTTCCTCAAAACATAATAAATAAAAAATGCAGCTCCAACAAGAAAGAAATGTAGAAGTTCATAAAATGCTACTAATCCTCCTATTTTTGATAGTGACATAAAATTTTAAAATAACCATCATTATTCAAAATGTGGTTATGTGATTGCAAGATAAAAGACCCATTTATAAATTGACTCAGGAATACAAGGGTTTGGACAAAAATATGCGCCACCCGAGGTGACAGTTTTAAAGTCTCACTTGGACATGACCGTTAGTCCCATGAAAAATGTAAGCAATTTCAGCAGCTTTGAAATGGAAGATGAATTATCCAGAGTTACATCACTAACACTACTGGGTAGCAATACACAAAAGTTGCAGACAAGCAAATGGCATAATTTGTGTTCTAGGTTATCTTACAGTAACTAATGAAATCAATTTGACCATTGAATTCTTTTCAGTCTCACAAACAGGCCAGAAAATAACACTTAAATTTTTTCAAAGCAAACAAAGAAACAAATGGAGGACTGTTTGCTTACTGTTAACAAGTCTTACAAGAACTCCTTTTCTGGAAGGCAATTTTTAGACCAAACTTGTTTGGGGTTTGGTTGTTGTTTTTATTTTAATTTTGGTTGTTGTTTTTTTTTTCTATTTGTGCATACGTAAACACCTCCAGTGTCAGTTTGTTACTTAGTCACTTGTCAACACTAGTCAAAAGCACACTAAGAGAGCATGAGGTATGAAAATATGCTTAACTGAAATATGACAAGGACTACAATTTACTGAGTATCTTCATCAGGTTTGTTTGATAAAAAAGATGTTTTACTAGTTAGCCTATCATACTTAAAATGCAATCAAGAAAGGCATTTCCATGACACTAATGCATGTTTAGAGTCAGCTCCTCATTGCTTTTTTTTCTTTTTAATACACAAAATAACTCTCTAATATAACAAACACAGAACCAGATTGTATTGTTATCTCAGTGTATCAAATCAATCTAATATTGCCAGAGCTGTTTTATTTTCCTGTATTCTCTTTCAGTGTTTCACAGTATTTACCAGCAATTTTTAAATTATTATTCAAGCCAAATATAAACTGTCCAAAATTAAAAACATCCTCCAGCTGGTAGCAATGTAAACTAATATCACTACTGAAAACATTTTTGTCCAATTTATGCAATCCAGAAGGGAATCATAGATAATCTTTCACTGAAATCTTTCTTGCATCTGCACTTTTGCTTTCATCGAAAGTCTTGCTCAACAAAGCTTACTACAGCTCTTAGTTCAATCTGGTCCTACTTTGTGAATGTCTGATTTTTTCAATGCTTGGTTGAAGTCACTGACAGTTAAGCACAGTGTGGTTTCAATAGCCTTGTTTCTTTGTAGAGTTTTTTTTGTACCACCTCTTTGTGATCCCACAGATTTCAAACTGTTAGTTGATTGAATATTATATCTGTGGTCCCTTTTTTTTCTCTAAGTTATGTGAGGGGTGCCAGTTGTCCCATAACTACCACATTAAAGAATTAAATTGAAAATAATGAATCAAGTAAGAGATAAACTAAATTTTATAATGGAAAGAATTTATTCATATTTTAATATTTATCACATTAGCAGGTCGTCTTGACTCTAAAAACAAGGAATATATCACAGAGAGAAAAAATAATCAATTATTGCTAGTTCTCCTCAAAATAGAGTGGTACAAAGAAGAAATATTGCTTACCGTGTGAATTAATATTTCACTGGTCTATTAAAGGACTTTTCCACTTTAACACCTTACTAATTCCAAAGATATATAATAATTTTGAAATTTGCATGCAGGGCATTTATGACATACTTCAAAGCCCATGCAAAATAATTATTCATAGTTTTTGTATCAAGGCCTTTATCTCATGAAAGAAAAAAAAAAAAAGACTGGCTCACACCAGAAGATGAAATTGCAGTTAGTCAAAGATGTTGTTGTAGTCAATAGAACCATGTTTAATGCCAAAGCTAAATACCTGTCAAATAATTTGAGAAGTTTCTGAAAATCATGCCATGACACCAGCAATCTGACTTGAAGAAAGAAATCAAACTTTGGAAAAATGTGTGCTGTAGTAAAGGCCAATATCTTCCAGCTTCACTGTATGCAAAAATATGTCAGTCATTATATGTTCTGTGAAAAATACAGACTAGTTCTTGTCTCTTTTGAAATAGGCTAATATTATCACAGTGGTATCCTCTCAGGCTTGGTCTTAACAGGAATGCTGCCATACAGATCAGATAAATATATGAATCCCATACCATTTCAGAATTTGGACTATGAGGAATGCGATGTCAGCACACAAATATAGTGTATAATGTTGACGTGATCAGCAGCACTGCACTGCTTGCACACAGAAAAGATGAGAGTTCTGGGTTACTCTTGCATAGAAAATTGGAAAGCCACATACTTCAGTTACTAACAGTGTCTGTCCATCCTGTAAGAATCTGATAAGAAAGTCATTGCTGAATTGACAGGAATTCCATGCAAGGCTTATACTTCTGTTCTGCTTTCTATTCCCGAAGACAGCATCTTCTTGAATACCCAATTCCCATTTTTTTCAATAAATTTATCTTATTATATGGAGAGCCATGGACCTGTTGAAGTGAGTCCAGAGTAGGGCCAAAAAGATGAGTAGGTGGCTGGAGCACCTCTCCTATGAAGAAAGGCTGAGACAGTGCTGTTCAGCCTGGAGAAGGCTCCAGGGAGACCTTAGTGAAGCCTTTCAATATTTAAAGGGGGTTTGTAAAACAGATGGGCACATGCTGTTTTAGTAGGGCCTGTTGCAACTGTCAAGGGGCAATGGTTTTTAAAAAAAGGCAGGTTTAGACTGGACATAAGGAATATATACTTTTACTATGAGGATGACAACACATTAGAACAGGTTCCCCAGAAAGGCTGTGGATGCCTCATCCCTTGAAAGGGTTCAAGGCGGGGTTGGATGGATCTTTGGAGGATGTCTGTGCCCATCACAGGGGGATTGCTGTAGAAGATGTCGCTTCCAACCCAATCCATTTTGTGATTATATGATAACTATGCTCAGTCTTGTGTGAGACACGAATTCTACTGAGCACACCTCCTTTTAATTTTGCCCCCATGCTCTTCCATAAAAACAAACCCATAAGGGACATGAGAATTCCAAATGACAACAGTTCTTTTCATAGCTCTTTCTACCTAGTTTCACCTGTTACGTTTTCTTCAACTTACTGAAAAAATGGTAGGAAGCTTTAGTTTTAAATCTTTCAAGTAGGACTTATTGCCTGTTTACAATCTGTCAACTAGCTGGACTTGGCAATGCAAGTTCAGTCCTGACAGCTGTTTCTTGTGACAGGGTGAATGCACTGTCATGCACGTCACCACTCTGCAGACAACAGTATCTTCCAGCAGAAAGCAAGGCACTTTGAAGGATGCTGTGTTCCCAGGTTTGATTTTGGCATGCATTAGAAGCCATGTCCAGGGCACAAAATCCAAGGATGTGAAAATTCCCTCTGATCTTTCAGTAAAACTGTAGCTATACCAATACACTGGCATTTGTTGGCTGTGTTTTGAAGAAAAGTGAACACATCTGATGGAAAAGCTTTTTTATTATATCGAGAACACAAAAAAAAGTTTGAAAAATCACTGCAATACCCTGTTCTCAAAGAGGGAAAAATTACTACAGAATTAATTTCAGTGTTTCCCAAAACCTCTACCTAATAGGGAGGAGAAAGAGCTGATACAAAAAGCAAAAATTTTCATTGGAGTAATTTCCTGCAGAGTAGTGAAGCAATTAAAAAAAAACTCCCCTTTCCCTCAAGCTATTATTGGCTTGTGTGAGGTAGGAAGTTGTTAGCTTGCTTGGCACGTTCTCCCACATGTAATGTGACTTCATTGCTGTTCACACTGAGACAAGTAACAGTGAAAGCCTCCTATCATCATGTACCTAGTGAAGAAAAACTGGAATTTTGGCCGCCTCCACTTTGAATTTTTGTGTATTGATGGGATTGCATTCTGACATTTCCTTGAAGTTTGTAAATGTGCATATGCAGCCTTTCTGGAACTGTTAAATATGGTTCAGCACTGCCACCTGGATGGAAGTGAGAGATCTCAAGCCAACATCCCATCACCATTCTCTAAAAAAAGGGTGAAGTGGAAATAAAATGTGATGTTTCTGTATCTGTATCTGTATCTGTATCTGTGTGGGAGGCCACTGAAGATCTTCACAGTCCCACAAGAAGTATTTTGTTTGTGCACTTTGACATAAATAAAAATACATAATAATAAAGATGTGCATGCAAGCTGTCCTATAAACACAACATGTGCCATTTATCTGTCATTTACTTGAAGTTTCAGCACATGTACAGAGGCAAAATGGACCATGATCATCAATGTTAATATCCAGAGTGAACATCTGCATCTTAGTGCTGCCAGCGCAAATAGGTGTAAGAGCCAACTTCAGAACACAAAAAGACCTCTTGCCTGGTGGGCACACAACCTTCTAACCTCTGGGCTTCTTCACTACCAAACAGTAAGTAAGCTTGAACAAGTGATGCCTCACTGCTGCCCCAGATATCCTGAATTCCTGTGCCCTGAAATTGTTCCATCTTGGCAAAAAAACGAAGGTAAACTTATCGTCTTCCATCTGTCCCTCTAGAAAGCAGTCCATCCCGCTCTTCTCTTACTATTGGAGGTCTGGAAAATTACTGGTAATCCCAACAACATTCTTCAAGTAAAGGAACAAAACTGGAAGACTAACTATTTACACAGTACTGGAATTATGACCTCATATTTCAAAGGAGAAAAGCCCTTTTCAAAAGTAAAAAAGACAAAAATATTCATATTTTGTGTGGAAGCCAAAAAAAAAAGAAGTTATCAATGACCTTTTCCAAATAATCCACAAATGCATTGTTTTCCACGTTTCCAAAAAGAGACAAACCAATACGGTGCATGGATAAACACCCAAAGTTTTCAACGGACAAAACACAGTATATCAAGAAGATGTGCTCTTAGTCACCTGTATTCCTGCCATTGTAGTTTTTGCCCTTTGTTTTGCACTAAGTTTCTGGTGGGCCTGTTTTTTCATGTCTTAATTAAAGATGTTTTCTCTTCAGGAGGTCCACTCTCCATGTAAAGTGAGATTTCAATGAAGTGACATATTAAATAAATATGATAAAAACATTTGCTACCAATTCTTTCTCTTGCAAATAAAAGTGAGTTCCAACAAGCATTCAAATTTTGACTGATTGTTTTTCACAGATGCTAATTTTACCCCCAGATTGGACTCCGTCCCTTTCATGTTTCATGACATTTCAGTCTCTTGTTCTTTTCCTCGCTCACAGCTCATTAGTGCACTTCACATCTGTCTACCATTACAAAAAGTTTAGTGTGTATGGAAGAACTAAAAAATAAAAGAGAAGTCACTAGGGAAAAGGAAAATTTTCTAATGGCTGTATTGGATATATGTGGCTCTTTTAGTTACCTAGGAAATGGCTGTAAAGTGTAATTTGATTTTCAGATTAATTCCCAGGACTCCAGATACAATTGAATGCAACTGATGGAGATATATAATACACTAAAAAGAAATTACTATCAGTTTTCGATTTTTTAGAGACAAAGAAAACCAGCAAATAATTGTTGTGATGCATTTTTCAAAGATTTGTTTTGAAATAAATTCTCAATTGTCAGACTCACTTTGCTAGAATGACAAAAATCAATTTAGTTGCTGTAAAGGCAAATCTATGAAGTGGTTCAGATGGCAATCTGCAAAGTGTTGAAAACCATAGCATAAAAATACCATGAAAAACAACAGAAAAGTTGAAGGGATTTTCTAAGTCATCAGCTCCAAACTCTTGCTATAAAAGGAAATTCTCATATGATCCTTCCCATAAATGCATGAAGCTTCAGTTTTAAAACAAGGTATATTTTTGTCTCCTCTGCTTTTAGAAAACTGTTCCAGAAGCTTACCTTTCTTTAGGATAGATATCATAGAATCATAGAATCATAGAATTGTAGAATGGCCTGGGTTGGAAGGGACCTTAAAGACCTCCTAGTTCCAACCCCTCTGCCCTCCCTTCCCCAGAAGGGACCCCTTCTGTCCCTTCCCCTCTGGGAAGGGACACCTTCCACTAGACCAGGTTGCTCAGAGCTCCATCCAGCCTGGTGTTGAACACTTCCTCTGCTGAATTTCTATCTGCTCAGCTTACACTCATCAGTTCTGGCCCCAGCACTACCTTTGCTCAAGTATTAATTCTCCAGCATTTACTCCCTGTAATATTCACAGACAATAGTTGTATCTCTTCCAAAATATTTCAGTTGTCTTTTGCCAAGTAGGTTGTCTATCATGTTCATTATCTAATAGGCCAGTTCTTCACCTGTTCCCATTTTAATTCCATGCCCCATGATAGTAAGAAAAAACTGTACTGATTTGAAAACATAAGTTAGTAAGAAATAGAAGATGGCTTTACTGGTTGTTGTTGCCTTGGCTATCATGTTGCAGACTTTCACATGTCATAAAACTGAACAATTAATATGCTTTGGCCACAGTTCCTTATAAGTAGACTTCAGTTCTGAATGCCTCTATTCATATATGCATACATTTTGCTTATAGACACAGATTTTCCAGATAATTGGATTCATTTTATAATAGACCAGATGACACGGCTTCTAAAAATTTATTGGCTTTTTCTCTGCTGTCTTGTTTTCCAACTTATTTCTGTTATAAATTGCAAGAAAACAATTATCTTTATTTATATATGACTGTATATACACACATGACTGTTGAGGGAAATTAACTGCTGTTAGAGTACTGGATACAATCACTAATAATTAAAACTGCTTTGTTCCAGAGAAATCTTAGGAAGTACATTGCCTGATATTTGTAAAAGAAGGAAGGAAATTATAAATATGTGGTTGGGAGACTGCACTTAAATACTTCGTAAATTCAGAGTTATCACATAGAGGATGGGTCCTCTGAAGTCCGTAATTCACATACAATGGAAAAAAACCCCAAACGTAATAACAGAAGCTCTTGGCATATATAATCTGTTCTCCCTTTTTGTTTGCGTGTACAGGCATTCATTCAATCACAGAATGCAGATGACATTTAAACACAGCAAACTGCAATTGTAAACCATGCATGTTGAAAGGCTATTGATGGCTGATGTATACCAGGCACCGAGCTTTTGGACTGCTCTCTCTTGGAATAACAAACAGTGGTGCTCTGAGTGCTGAAGAGGAACAAGGTGTCAAAGTGCTATGGGATCACAGGTGTTATGTATTATGCTCATTCATTAAGGAAGGAAGACATGTTAAATCAATGCAGCCTGGAGGTAAAGAGAGATTGGATGACTCATTAAACATCCCCATATTTAGCTGAGTAAGACTAGTTAACTGCAGTTATTTTCCTGTCCTTGAGAATACCATTAGTCCATGTTTCAGGTAAAAAAACCCCTAATGATATGTTTTGGGTATTTTAAAATGAAAAGCTATATGAATTAATTTTGTCAGCTTATATTGCCAGGTGCTATTTTAATGCCCAGTGAATAGGAAAATTCCAATGAAAAAGAGAAAGAGAAACCATCTGACAGCACAAAGTTGTTTTGTTTTATACGTCAGTTCAATAATTTTATAAAAAAAGGTGGAAATAGCAGTAAAGTGGAACCAGTCAGTGACAGTCAAATCAGTTCAACTGCTGGAATAAAACTGATGGCCCTGAATGCAAGTGCCTGAAATTACCTGGAGTTCTGAGCTCTCATACATAGCCAACCACTAATCACAGAAACATTCAAATAGCTCCATACTATCTTTTGCTTTGCTAGGGTTTTGTTCTTCTCACCTCTATTGTGAGGTGTTCTCCCCACAGTGAATGGGGATTGCTTGATGTACAGTGAATGGTACAACAGCTACAGATTTGCACCTGTGTTTATGTCCTTAAGGAAAGGGGAAAACTGTGATAGTGGGGAAAAAAACCCTCCAAGCTCCAGAGTATAGTGACCATTGCATCTGATGCAGAGAATGTGCAGTCAACAGTTATGAAGAGGCAAAGCACTTAGGGTTACTATGTGGATTGGAAATCTTTCCTGTATTTCATTTGACTTGAGCTAAATTCACTTTTGACCCTTGAAATGTCAAACTTAATTGAATGTAAAACTTGTTTCAGTTTGAATCCTAAGCACCTCAGGCTTGGGGTTTTTTTGTTTTTTTTTTTTTGTTTTTTTTAATGAACTAAGAAAAAGCATTGAGATTTCTATTCCTCTGAGACAGAAATTCTTAGGTAAAGAACATCTCCATGCCAACACTTGTCTTAACAAGGAAATAGATGCTCTAAAATGTGAAAGATTATAAAAAAAGGTTTATATTATACATTCATGGGGTTTTCATAGATATATTTGACAGTACTGCTCTGATGTCCTGTTGTGAGTAGTATTTAAACTTCTAGATTACTTTGCTACCTTGCTGTCATTTCTTTGTCAAGAGTAAAGAAGAGTATGACATACCACAAGATGAAGACTCAAGTAACTTTTTTTAAAAGTGGTTGTCAAAGCAGACTGGTAATATTCATGTTTTGTCTAAACTGTATGTCATTTTTTTTCTTCCTTTTTTTAAGAGAAGAAAAAACTTTTGCCATCTATTATCAAACTAATTTTACTTTAATTTCCTGTCATCACATTATTTTTTATTTTACTACACAAAGAAGTGCCAATCTGATGGACAGTTTTCCATTTAACTGAATGAATCAGCATGTATCTATTTTTGTCAAATATGGCTTCTATGAGCTCTTACATATTCAAATGTTTTGAGCTAAGATTAATTACTTTAGTCCACCCATTCTTCCTTCCTCTTTTGTTCTTTGAAAAAATAGCTGAGTGCTTTCCTAAACTCTAAAAAAGAACAAGACAAAGCTTAATATTAAAAAAGTCTGTGCTATTAGAATAAGTTCTTTGTCTTGAAGGCATAATGACTTGTAGCACGCAGAGTCTTTCTGGTAAGAAAGAAATAACAATAAAAAAAGAGCAGACTTTCAGATGCTAAATTGGCTGCTCAAGAGAGCTCATGTTGTTTCAGGAAAAAAACAGAAATGCACACAAGTATTGCAATCTTCAACAGACTGGGAACTGCCACATTGCAAAGCTGCGCTTTGAGACAAATAAAAAAGGTAAGCAACTTCAGAAAGTGGCTTATACCATCTTAAGCAGGTGGAAATTAGATTCTAACAGGATGGTGGGAAATGTTATCTAAAAAATCTATTGGTAGAAATTAAAGATGAGACTTTATTTTCTTTGAATACCAAGACTTGTTCAACCAACCTGACACATATTGTGTCTGTTACACGGCTGGAGTACACACTTGGATTAGAAAAAAGAAATGATCCAGCTTTCCTCATAGTTTAGGGGAAGTAAAATTTACTCTTCTACAAGCTCTCCCCCTGCCCTTGTTGCCATTTGCAGGGATGAAGCTTCTGTGTTCTGTGCTGGCTTTGGCTGGGGTAGAGATAATTTTCTTCACAGTGGCTGGTATGGGGCTGTGTTTTGGATTTGTGCTGAGTGCAGGGTTGATAATACAGATATTTTTGTTATTGCTGAGCAGGGCTTACACAGGGCCAAGGCCTTTTCTGCTTTTTGTGCTGCCATGTGGACGAGGAAGCTGGAGGTCATGGGAGACTGGGAGATGACACAGCTGGGACAGGTGACCCCAGTTGACCAAAGGGATATTCCAGACCATGTGACTCCATGCTCCGTATATAAAATGGGAGGAAGAAGGAAGAGAGGAGTGATGGCTTTTTTCTTCCCAAGTCACTGTTACATGTGATGAAGCCCTCCTCTCCTAAGGTTGGCTGAACACCTGTCTGCCCATGGAAAGCAGTGAATTAATCCTTTGTTTTCCTTTGTTTTTTTTGCATGCAGAATCATTACCGCTTGCCCCACACCTGTCCTGAGACCAGGGACTACTCAGTGATTGCTAACATTTTAAAATAGTTTAAAATCATCTAGCAGAAAATAGGTGTTACTGCAAAGACTCACAGTCAAGAGTGCTGTAGAAATTTGTACTGCATGAAGACCTGGGATTTTGTTTGCATGAGCTTGAAGGCACCTTTTATTCCTTATAAATATGACACTAGAAGAGGAAAAAAACAAGAGGTAGACATCTCTATTTTTCTCCAGATGGTAAAGAATTTGATTCACATACTCCCATTTTAGCCATATTGGTGTTGAAGCTGTGCTTGTGCTATACAGTCAGTTTCTTAAAAAATCTTTCTACATCTCACAATAATGTTGATTAAGGCAGGCTCTAAAATATATCAGCTACACTTATGTAACATCAAGTGTGGCTTCAGAAGAGTGACCTACACAGGAAAAGAAGTAGAAATAATTCCCTGTATTTCAATGGTATTCTGCTTCTGAGCAAGTGTGAATGAATGGTAGCAAAGGTGAATACCTTAGGAAGCAATCAGAGGTGAAATGAAAATGTTTGTTCCCTATTGAGAAAATTCAACTGAATATCATTTCCTTAGGCTGAAATATTATGTTTATAGTTTTGATGAAAACAAAAAGGGTGATTGTACTTTGCTAGGGAAAAGAACATATTTTAGAAAGGCTATGAAGAATCAGCAACAAGACACAGGTGGTAGCCATTCCCAAGGGGGTTGAGTATCATTGTTATGCAATGTAAGTAAAAATAGACATAGAGAGGACGCTTGAAAACAGAGAATAGAGATATTTTAATCAGAAAAGGTCAGTTTTGCTGTTGATCTCCCCCCACACTGACTATTCATTAAAAATAAAAAGAAACAACCTTTCCATGCACTACACTTTTTCTGTCCCATCTTCTACAATGTTATACATTTTTTCATTGTATTTTACTGACAAATAATAATATTCCTCTGTTGTATTCCAAAATATTAGCTAAATTTAGACCTGTTAAGCACAATGGTTCTACTTTTTGAAGAATGAATCCTTTTATCTTTAAGACATTCCTTAGAAAAAGTATTTTAAATTGGACATTTCTGCTTTCTGGTCACATTAAGAAAAAAAGAGTTTGTTACAAATTTTGTTGGGTTTTTTCCTATTTTTTTCTCCTAACATTTAGAAAAAGAACTTATAAATAAAATATTCACCTATTTTTAGTCTAAATTATGATTGTACCTTTCCATTCCCATGCCATAAACCAAATATTTGCGCTGAGTGTGTGGTAGTTTACCTCATAATCCACAGTCTCCCATGCATGCAAAAAATGAACTCCCTAAAATAATAATAATAATAATAATAATAATAATAATAATAATAATAATAATAAACTCCAGTAATTTAATTATATCTTCCTTTTTTGACAAAAGTGTTTGAATGAAATTCTTTTTTTTTTCAAATTGTCTAAATTATCAGTCATTTCAATGACATATACCATGCTGTATCTTGAATTTCTTAACTGGAAATTTTGTTACATAAATTCTGTCAACATTTTTGGTAGGAATATGCTACACAAATGAAGCGTTGATGTAAATTAATTATTAGTGCCCCCAATTTTATGTTTATGATGAAATCTAAAAAATATAAAAAACCCATATTTCACTGTTTCCTTCCTTAGAAAGAAGACACTTTCAAAGACAATCTACTTTATTCTGAAAACAGGTTAAGTTTTATTTTAATCTTTATGAAGATTTGAATATTTAAGAGCAAAAAAGTACTACAAGAGTTCTTTGGAGTAAAGGATCAATTAAGTGCTCAGTTAAGGCCTCCTTACATCTCTTCAAATGACAATTGCCCCCATTATAAACATGAAATCCCCAAACTTCAGTTTTATCTTTTGCAACTTGCTAAGTTGTTTGAGTTTTATTGTGTTTGTAAAGGCTTCTGCTGAGATTCTGTACTTGTCCTGAATAATACTAAGCAATGCTGATGCTGCCAGGATAAAAGGAAGACACATTTTGGGAATCAAACTAAAATACATTGCAGCTATAACTGATTATATGAATAATCTGAAATGGTTTCACACAGATACTAGAATTTTTGCATGAACAAATAAGCATGCTTGTAGCATAATGTTTACTGTGCATACATGCAAAATATGTACATAACATTTGTAGCCAGATAACAAATGTGCAGTATAATGTGTGAATGAATATTGAATACAAAGGAGGTTGTGGCCAAAAATCTGAATTCAAGCTGCTAACTGAATAGGTGTGCTGACACACAGCTGTTTTTTTAGCCAGCTGTTTACCAGCTGTGTGTTTTGCTGCCTCTCATACTGTATGAATAAATCCCCACAAGTGGCACTTCTGATCCCAAGATAGGTGCAGATAGGAAGTTCAGCAAACCTTCACTCTTAGGAGGGGTGAATCTGCCAGGAAAAGCCAAGATTTCATTGGCATGGTTTGGAGTGGGATCCTTGGGATGGTTTCTTTTGCAAATTTCTTTCTCTGATAGCTCATGAAGGACTTGGAGTGAGCACTCCTTTAAAGGATGGAATTGTGGCAAGACCAGTGGTTCCCTATAGAAATGCTAACCAAAGGATCTCCTAGGGCTCAATTCAAGTCTCACTAATTGGAAAAAAAGAAATTATAAGCAACAGATTTCAGTAGAAACTAAGAAAAGGAAAAGAAATAAGTTTCTTGTTGTAGATGCTGATATTAGGGAAAAAAAAGCAAGATGGATTAAGGGCAATAAATAGAAATTAAATACAATTAATTGCATTTTAAATGAATGTGTGTTTAAAAACAAGAGGAAGAACCTGAAAACATACAGAAAAAAGACAGACCATTGTCATTCAGCCACATAATTTTGGTTTGGTTTTTTTTAAATCCCAAAACCAAAATAGAAATAAAAGTTAGAACATCAGTGTGCCTTGAAGAGACAATACAATTTGAAAGACATGGAAGACAACAGATCTACCCAATTCCTGTTCCTATTCAGTCATAATTAGCTGTGTAACCGAACTGGAAAACAATAACAAAAATGTGGACAGAGTATAACATCTTAAATAAAGATGAGGCAATTAAACAAGACAGGGAGCAACACATGGCCACAGGTCAGCAGTAGACTCTAAATCAAGGGTAGTACAAAAACCACAAGTGTCCAAGACTTATTTGGTCATTCTTTAGTGAAGAGAAAGAGAAAAGAAGTACTGAAAAAAATTTGCAGAGTTTTGGGGTACTCATTAAATGAAGAAAACTGTAGTTTTATGAGAGCAGTTAAAAGTTGAATAATATGATCTTAAAGGCACAGGTAGGATTGCATAATATGACCATAAAAATTTGATTACCATAGGCAAAAAGTGCTGCTTTGAGGCAAAAAAAGAGAAAGACCAGAAATTCAGCAGAATTTACTGAAGTTGAAAGCTGTTTCTTTGTCACTAAAAGTCTTTAAGGCTATTTTAATGGAAATCAACCTTTTCATAAAATCAAAAGAGGCATTTGTGTTGGATGCTATGGGTTTAATGACAATAAAATTTCAAATGTTAGAGTCTAAGGAAAGGTTGACAAAAATTGCAAAGGCAGGGACTAAAAAACATCAACATACACAGGATTTCTCCCCAGGAACAGGTTAGATGCAAATACAACTATGTTTTCTTAAATAATTGGTTACTTAAAAAGTTACATTAAGGAAATATCTTGAGGTAGCTATCCCTGAAAAGAAAACCTAACCTGATGTGAAATAAGCAAAAAAGTGCTTGTGTTGCAGGAGAAAAAGAGTGGAGCTATCTTTTTCTATTACTCGCAGCCCACATTTGAATTGACTAAATCATTCATGAAATTGCACCCTAAAGGAGGAAAATGGAATAAAATTTTTGGAAGGAGCATATACTGCTGATTTGTTTTAAATAACAGATTTATTCTAAAGTGTACATAGGTGATTTTTCTCCAACACCCTTCCTCACTCTTGTTAAGAAATTAGCTATGGAGGGTGTCAGGTAAACAATTAAGCCCCCTTCACTTTGTCACAATGCTGAAGAAATAAAAAAAAAAAAGAGGAAAATGAAGCTCATAAGATCATGTCTGTGCAGCAGCTTTTAAACTGAAACAGAATGAAATGCTTTTTACCTCCAAGGAGCAATGAAATGACTGCTTCAGAAGATAAAAAAATCCCAGTAATGTACAAAAGGTTTAGGGACTCTATATTTAGTATATCTATTACTGTAAGCCCTCAGCCTGAGACCAGAGTACATGCAAAACACATTTACCATGACAAAGAAACAGAACTATTGTCAGCATGGAGTACAAATCTAACAGCTGAATCCATGTCAAAATTATCTTTGTTTTTATGTGTCTACATATACACCATATATAGATATCTATTTGTGTGTGCACAGGGATATATAAAAATATGTATCTATAGTATATATTTTTTGTGGACTGTGGGGTGTATAACCACAAGAGCTTCATAAGACCTTCATCTTGTCTTAACAATGTCATGCAGCAATGACATAACTCAGAAAAATTTTAAAAGAATTATATCATAGACAGCAAGAATGGTATTTGTCATTCCCTAGCAAATCAATTGTAGGAAAGAAAGACTGTTACATGTTGAATAATAGGAAAAATGGTGATCTTCTTTTAAAAGATCCTGTAATTTCCCATTTTTTAGGCCACATGCTTCTTTCTGTGCTCAGCCTAAATTTCCATGTGCCCACCTTTGTGAACGTAGGAATAGCTTCCAAAATACCCAGTGAGAGCTACTGTACAGAAGCACTTCTGTCACTTGGGAAACAGACAGTATCTATGTGAAGCATGCAGCTGAAACCCTTCTCCCAAAACCAAGCAACGTATATAAATTAAATACTATAACAAACTCATTGGAGCATTTTGCTAAAATTTTAAAATATGAATAAAATTGTGAGACTTATTATGATTTATTATAAGACTAAGATGTCTATCTACAGATTTATAAACTGCTGTGGTATTCAAAATACCTAGTTTCAGTAGCCATTTGAGACATATTGTGTAGAATTTGTATGGCTAAAACACTTGACAGGAGTTAAGGTATTTGGCTTCTCAAGGCTAAATTCAACAGAGGAACAAAAGGGGAATTTACTTTAAATTTTTCAGAAGCATATTGCAGGGAAAAATGTGGACTGTTTCCTTCCTTTCTTTCTTGAAAATGTAAATCAGAAAAAGCCCGAAGACAACATTCAGTTTGACCAAAAAAAAAAACCTAAACATCAAAACCCAACTCATCCCCGCTCCAAAAAAGTAGCAGGTTCTTGAATGTAATAAAAGGCTTTCACAATCCTGTTGATGGTCAACTAAGCCCTACCAGTTTGGTTCTCAATGTGATGATGTTTTTCTGCTTGTTATAATCCTGAACAAATGAAATCAAATGTAACTTCTGATATCTAGTCAAATTCCCTGATGGAAAGAATCTTGAGTAACAGAAAGGCAGACTTTTGAAGAAAACCCCACAAAATTATTGGACTTGCCTTTAAAAAGGACCTGAAGTACAGGATTTCCCACTGGATTTTTGCTGAGAGCTTCAAATATCATTAAAAAATATTTTTAGAGGAATAAGATGAACTTGCTTCAGAATTTTAGCTGTCACAAAAGATGACTATATAAACCTTGTTGTTTCTATGTTGTTTAATGAAAATTCTTTTTTATACGACCTGATCTTGGAGTTGTTCTTTTTGAATCAGAAAATCATTCTCCTACTAACCAACTCCCATCATTGTGTATCTTTCATAGAATTCACCTCAAAAAACCAAACTCTTTATATTAGCTGCACAATTTAAAAAAAATTATTAAAAAAAAAAAGGTTAGTTGTAAAATCCAGCATTCAGAAGTTAGGAAAGTCAAAATTCATATGAAACTTATAAGCTTGCCACACAAAAAATTTACCCAAGGGTGTTGTTACTAATTAAAGAGATATTGTGTGTTTTGTAACGGTCATAGAACACAATACTGTACTAAAGTTTTATGGGCTACAATGACTACTAAGAAAGTAACATTTTGTGAAATGCAGCAATTTGACCCCATTGCTTAGCAGCAGGAACATTCTATGGGCACTTGCACACAGTGAAGCGAGGTTAGGTGAATTACACATGCTCTCTGTCAGTCAGGGATGTTTCTTTCTGAAGCAGAAGAGATTAGATAGGTTCAGATGGCAAGCCAAAAAAGAAGAAAACTTAGCCCAGCCTTCTTGAATGGAATTCCCTCCCCCACTACTCCTCCACCTTCTTCCTCTGGAAAATTTCTGTTTCGATTATTTTATAATTGAGCTTTGGAATGAGTCTATACAGCCATGGAGTTGGACACACAGTAAGGCTCATGGATGAAATTCATCCTTTGTTCTTGATATAAAGAGTCAAAATGACGCTTCTGATGCACTGGGTTATTCATGGCTCGTGGAAAATCTTCCCTTCTATCATCCCCTATTTATTTCACTGTTGACTGAGCCCTTGCATTTGTCTCAAAATATTTATGCTCATTAATTTTTATTTTTTTTTTAGCTGCTGACACATTTTGACCACAAAAAAACAAAAGTAATTTTTTAGTCAGCATTGTTTCAGTAAAATTTGAATAAAACCTCTTGCAATAAAATTAAGCATGCTGGCCTAAGGGCCCTCTGCAGTAGCATATCTGTGACCTGCTGCAAAACAGACAGCTTGGAAAGCTTATACCACAAACAAATCTTTTATAAATATCTTCAGTTTAAGAAAATATTCCTCTTTCAGAAAGAAAATATCTTATTTTTAATGTGGTATGTTGTGAAATATTTCTCTGTGCTCTGGATTTCTAGTTTAGGAAAAGCCTTGAGGTAGACATTTTTGACAGAGCATGATCAGCAACTTGAAGAAGTGCTTTATGTTATTAAAAATATGCTAAGGCAAGAAAAAAAAAAATTCCACTATTGAAGCCAGGCAATGTAGACATAACAGTCTGATGCAGATGAGTTTTATTGAGATTAAACTGTAGATAAATGGTTTTAGAGACAGAGAAAAGCAGCCTTTTGTGATTGTTATTTATTTGTCCAGTCTCAAAATGGAGGGTGAGATGTTAACTAGTTTTAAAGAATATTCTTACATGCACACCTGAGGTTGTATAAAGCCTATAAAAATACATCTGATATGTAAAAAACTAAGGCATGTTCTGCCAACAATAAGAAAAAAAATTCCTGAACAAGAAGTAATGCCAGGTTCTTCTGGTGTTTTTCCGATAACCTGGTTTTCAACACACAGTTATTTGGCTTACTTATGCACGGTAGTTTCCCTTCATAATTTTCCTGGTGAAGAAGAAAGATTAGGTAAACAAAACAAATGTATCTTTGTCATACCTGACTTTCATGCTCTGTAAAGTAGTTATAAAGTGAACTTCATTCAAAATGTTCTTTTCTAACAATTTTTTTATTCAATCAAGAGAAGAGGATTGGAGTTGTCATTTGAATCTGATGGAAAAGATAAAAGAGATGAAATGACAGACTTCGGATGGCATAATGTGATTCACTTAATCATTATTCTTTAATAATTAATACCTCTATAAATTTTCTCCTTACAGAATCCTTATAAGATTAGAAAATATTATTTCCCACCCGAAGGTTGGAATATTGAGACACAAAATTGGTTTACCCAGGGCTCCATAGTCTTAGATCAGTGTCCTAGCTGCTGAGTCGTCCTTTCCATTCAGGCCCAATGTGCCTCCTGTAGAAATCTTAAAGCCAGAAGCAGAGAAACAGAACTTAACTATCAGACACAGCAGAGATGACATACATTTGGATCACCCCTTGTCAATGAAAGCTCTAGGAACAAAATATAAAGAACCATCATATATGTCCTTCTGTTTTCAGTTCTAACATAGTAACAACATGCCATAAGCAGCATTAATGCCTACTGAAGAGGTCTAAGTATTCGGCAGTCATTGCAAGGAGGAAAAATAGAGTAATATGGTAGAGTGCAAATGAATTAGAATTCAACTCCAGATCATTATGAGTGGGTAAATTCTTGCAACTAAAGCAGAGGCCTGCTTAGGTGTGGTTAATCCACTTTGAGCAGTAAGTCCAAATGTTAAGGACATGTTTGTGAAGACTTTTTAAGAGTTTTTTCATAATCCTTTGATCTTTTAAATTATTATTCTGATTGCTGAATGACCTTTGTACAGGAAGATAACAGCTGTGCTGACCTGAAACATAAATTAAATCCCTATTAAATAGCAGAAATAGCAGATTTTAAAGAAAGAAAATAGAAACACAGAAAAAAAGACTAAATGTTCACCTTTAAATCTTTAAATCTGAAACATTCCTAATGAAAAAACCAGTATCATACTCAGCACTGATACTTGTGGTTCACTGCTCACAGTCATGAGCTGGAATTTCAAAAAAGATCATCCAAAGTGAAAATGGAATTAGTGAATGACCGTATCAAGCCACACAAAAAATTGTGGCTCAGTAAAGTTAGAGGAAAGAAAGGCATCGGTTTTTCTGAGCAGAGGCAGTAAATGACAACAAAATTCACTTAACATACAATTCTCTGTTGTCCTTGTTTAGCTGACATTGCTATGAGAAATGAACCATATAATAACTGCAGAAATCAGTGTTAAGAGCAAAAGGAATTATCACAATATGCATATTTCCATGACATCAAAACTTCCTATCAATTCTTTCAGTTGTTTGCATTGTTATTCACCACCAAGGTCAATAGTCTATGTAGTCTTCATTGTTATTGCTGCTGTTCATGTCAGGTGCTGGTGATGTTCCTGGCATGACACCCTGAGCACTGTGGCTGCAATAAAGCTGCATGCAGAAGATGAGTGCATTCAGGCTTGACCACAAGCCATGGTCTTTGTTGTTGTTGTTGTTGTTTCTAGGTTAGATGGCTGATTGGTTGGTTGTTTGGTTGTTTTTATTTCTGTTTTTATTCTGGGTTCTGTTTGGTTTGGGGGGGGGGGTGGCACATTGTGTATATTCAGCCTGTCCTACTGTATAAAAGCACAATTTAATACATTTAATGCATTTAATGTCTGGCACACTGTCATCAATCAGAAGTTAAGGCACTTGTATATGTGGAAATACAGTCAGTAGCAAAAAAAAAACCAACTATAAAACAGACTATTTTTAAAATTATTCTATTATCATATGATCAGAACAATAAAATTTCTTTATGATATCTGTATCTTGATTTCTAAGTGTAATTTCCCAAGGGTTGTCATTCTGATATTATTCTGCGCTCCCTATATCTTTCTGTTCTGTCTTGCTTGAGAAGACTGCATATTGCAGAAATCACTGAACAATATCTTCTGTAAACTGAGCTTTAAACTTTGATGTGTCATATGCTGAAAAGAGAAGTTAATTTGAAGAAAAGTTTCAACACCAATTTTAGATGAAACACATTACTATTATCTCCGATACTACCTTATAAATTATTAAAAAGGTTAATTTCTGCTGAAAGCTCTTCAGTAAACCATTGTTTGTTAATTGCTTCTGTTCATTGTCTCTTTAATAATGAAAGAAGCACCATTAATGAATGTGTCTGTTCTGCCTTAGGTATTATATCTGCCTCTAGAGCATGCAAAAAGCTTCACACAACTAAGCCAGTAGTCTTATCAATGATCCTTTACAATGCATTTGCATTAAGATTTGGGCTACTATGCATTTCTCTTGAATGTACATGCTTTCAGGAATTCCGGAATAAAATTATTTCCTGTCAAACAATCAGGTGAATATCTTCATATAGTATATACAAAATCTATTTTATGTGAAATCGACCAGAATTATAGCACACTACATTAAGAAATACATTGTGTGCACCAGAGCTTCTTTGATGAACCTTATTATTTAAATCTGCCACTCCACTATAAAGTACATGGCTTTGATTCAGTGAAGTGCAATTATTGTATTGCACTACTGGCAAATTTGTTGCTAGAACAGAGATTTCTGGTCTGATTGAATTAAAGTAATAAAAGATGATGAATCATACAGAACAGACATAAATCTCAAATAATTTATAAGCAGAATTACAGACTAACTGATAAGATAATAATCCAGTTACACAAAGCAACACACACTTGTTCTTTATATTCCATAACTTTCTTTTTGATGGTTCACTAAATGATGTACTTGAAATCATAGAATACCAAGCTTGAAGGGGACCTCAAGGATCATCTGGTCCAAATTTTTTCAGCAAAAGCACAGTCTCTATACAAGATGGCCCAGCACCCTGCAGTGTTCCAGGTAGGGCTTGTCAAGTGGTGGGTAGAGTGCCTCTCTGCTGGTGATGCTCTTGCTGATGCAACCCAGCATCTTGTTGGCTTTCAGTGCTTGAACAGCAGAGTGCTCACTCATCTTGAGCTTGTTGTCCACCAGGACCCCCAGGTCCCTTCCTAAAGACCAGGTACATCCTTGGCTGTGTTACATTCCTCGGTTATATTTTCCCATAGGCAAGACTGTACACTTGTCCTTGTTGAATTTCATGAGGTTCTTGTTAACCCACTCTTCCTGTAGTCACGTCCTGCATTATTCCACCATTCATGTTTTCCTGCAGGGTGGGTCTCCCTTCTGAAGTTTCTGCTTCCCCAATCACTTTGACAAACTTTATCAGGGTACAGTTAATCCCATTATCCAGATCAGTTATCAAGATATTAAACAGCGTTGGGCCCCACACAGATGCCTGGGGGACCCCACTTCTGGTGATGCCTTAAGGATCTTTAGCTTCTATTTTTCATGTATCTGTAGCTTTGGTATGTAACTTTAGGCTCCATATAAAGTGCTAAAAACCTCTGTTTCCAGGATTTTAGACAAAACAATTGCTCGCAGTGGAAAATCCAAGGACATTTCGCTGCCTCAGAGCCTGAAAATATGTAAACAATGAATTGGGGGGAGCAAGTTTGGGGTGGTTGACATCATCTCCTGAAGGTGTAATTGGAGAATTGAGACCCGATAGGTTAATAGACATATAAATGTGAAGAACTTGTGACTCGCTGTCCATTTTGGTTGCAGCCTCTCTAGTAGGCTTTGTCTGCCCAAAATATACCTTAAAAGCCTTTAATAAATTAGTCTGTTTTTTGTTCTCCTAACTTTGTCTAGCCTTCTGTTTTAGGAAGTCCTCTTTTAGGCATCACTGGCAGTTTCCAGTTTGAAAAGGAGCTGTTCAACACCACCCTCTGGGTGCAGCCAGATCCCCACCCACCACACGGACCACATATCTGGATCATAACACATCATTCTCTCCAGAAGGAGGTTATGGGAAACTTGACAAAAGCCTTGGAGAAGTCCAGGTAAACAATGTCCACTTTGCCCCACATCAAGTGAACAGGTTACTTTGTCATAGAAGTCGATCAGGTTTATTAAATATATTTCCCCTTGCTGAATTCATGCTGGTTTTTCCCAGTCATGTGATTCATCTGACTTGTGCTTGACCTAGGAAGATTTGTTCCATAACATTCCCAGATACTAAAGTAAGACTGATGGGCTTATTAATTCTTGGATCCCTCTTTAAGCCAAAGAGAACAAAGATATTGATGTGCTTCTCAAATAATTAAAATCTGTCTCTTTAGTCAAGATTTAGAGGACATTACTTCTTGCTCTTCATTTGAGACTTAACCACTTTGGACTAAGTTGGATTACCTGCAATTAGGAAGACTCTAAAAGCATTAAAACACATAATTTTGTCTTGGTCAATTTTATTTTTGAGTACTGTGAAATATTGGCATAGCAGATGCTATTCTAAGATTTAGTATGGATATAATATCTGACAGTGCTTGTTTTTATGGAGTATATCTGAGCTTTAGAGACATTTTGCATTACACCAATTACTCAAAGACCTTTCTCATTACACAGGGTATGCCTCCAAAACTGACAATGGATTCTGTTAAAACAATTGTTATTGTCATAACTAAAATAAAAACGATGTCTTAAGAAAAAGAAATTCAAGACAAAAGACAGGTTTTAGGTGCCTTGATATACCTTTGGGTAAATTAACAATTGTTCCAGGAAAAAGTTACCTTTAAAAGGAACTGGAATTTATTTCAGGATTAAAAACACATTTACCTTAATTTAACGTTTCTATTGTATGAATATATACATCTGCTGCCCCCTGCTTCCCTCTTAAAGATTTTAGTTATTCAAGAAAAAAAATTTTTGCATAACCATGATATTTTTTTTTCTTTTTCTTTACCAAAATCTGTTCAATAATTAAGGATTGCAGAGCATTAGAAGATGCATAGGGAGATTATAGAACATGGTAATCACTTTGAAGGGAAAACACTTTGGAAACTTCTAGCTAGGAATAAAATACAATATCAGTTATGCTTTTAATGTTCAATTCTTGCTCCAAAAAGCCCACTATCACGGTACATCATAATAGAAAAAATAAAAGTAAAAAAGCAGGAACACAATTAAACTATTCTTGTAGAATTTTTATATTGAAACAGAATAAAATTTCTTACACTCTAAATATATCCTTTTTATGACTTTATGGTTATGGAACACTAATGCAAAGAGCCAGTGGCATAAAATTTCTATATGCACAAAAAAATAAGGTATTTGGCATTTTATGTGATATGCAAAAAGAACATCTGATGTCTCATAATTAGACATTGAGCTGATCCATTCACCTAAGTAACCTTTCATGCCAGTATCACTGTGTTCTTTCAGGTGTTTTGTCATACTAAATTATGTATGAGCACGGTCAATCAATAATATGAATGTGTGAATATGAATATAAACGTAATTTCTTTTTCTCTGTAAAAAATTTTCCTTTAACTCATTTCACAAGATTCTTTGTTTTTACCAAATAATGATTGGGGCAAGCAAGGACAGTTTAACTCAATTTAGTATACCTCAAATACAAACCTTTAGCCATCAAACTGAGACTAACAGAGGGTCCTATACTTGGGAATGTAACAGTGTTTATTAGGTCTATGAATGAAGTTACAACTTCTTCCTTTCACTGTGTAGCAGATTACTCTGGTAATGGAGGTCTGAGGAAATGCATAAGAGACTTTGAAGGTAAAATATGTTGTGAGTCTCAGAGGGTTTGTCTTGTGTGATTTGGAGTCTCTGCTAGTAAGCTACTTTGCCACCTACATTAACAATTGCAGCATAAAAGCAAAGGTCATGTCTTAAATAGCACAATAAAAAGTTCAGACGCTTCTCCCTCCCATGCAAATGCCTTGACATTCACTTTATATTAGATGGAATATTCTTTTCCCTTGTTACTCATACCAGGAGTTACTCCTATCAGGTAGCTCACTTTATGTATTTATGTATTGCAGTGTCCGGATATTGTTATCAACAGTAAATAGGCATGATTTTGCAAAATTATGTTCATTATGTACTGAAAATTTTCAAGGCTTTGTTCAAATTAATTTGTCTTACTTTTTTTTTCTAACAGGAATTTTCTCTCTGTGTGATTGATATAACACTAATATTTTGAAGAATCTGCTATACTAAAATCCCCAGTGGAATTTCCAAATATGCATCAAATATGTACAGCTGTAATAGTAAAGCATGAATCATATTTTCAATGCAATGTGGGTTCTTAGCCTCAGAATTAAAATTGTCTAAAAACAACTGTACAACTAATCCCATAAAATATATGGAAGCTTTGAAATCTATAAGGTAACAATCTAGGTGGCATAAAATTCAACTAAAATAATCTCTATGGGGCACAAAAGAGAGTGAGGGGAGAGGTGTGAATTGCTAATATTGTTCTCTAGCAACTGTAAAACAAATTCTCTAGGTAAGAACTAGGATTTACCATTATTCTTTGTGATTCATCTATTTCCATAAACAAATACTTCAAACATGCAAAACAAATGACCTCTACAAGCAAACATTTGGTAGCAGGGCAATTTAAAATCCACCTTGTTTCTCCGTGCTTACACAAGCCCTATTAACTGAGATACCAACTGGTAAAGATGCTCATTGCTTTTTTCTTTTTCCTCTTATTTTTTTGTATTTACCTTTTTCTTTTTCTTTTTTCTTATTTTTTCTCTTTTTCTTCTTTTTCTTTTTCTTTCCCCCTGGGTCTGTTTATGAATTTTGTTAAACACATTCACAATAGAAGACAAATCATATTTATGAAATATTTGTTGCAACATGCTTCTCAACTGTTTGCCCTTTTCTCTCCTGTATATATTTATTGTGTGACTGAAATGCATATATTTCCAGTGCATAAACTGAGACTGAGATATAACTGTAGAACAGAAGATGTAAAGCAGAATGGCATAGTGATTTTATCATTAAAAAAGCCCCACATGTGTTTTAATAGTGTGTAGACACTCTTCAAAATAATTTTATCCTTGCAAAGTAGTTACTAGAAGAATTCTGCTGGTCTCTTTGAAGTGTTGATTACTTCTGCAAACAAGTATTAGTTTCAGTAAAGTTCATCAATCATTTGGCAGAACTCTTAGTTTGTCTTTCCCTTTCTTCTAGATGCGGTCTCCCTGCAACATAGTGACATACCACAATATGATCATGGTCTGGATTAGGGTTTAAAAAATCCCCAACTGATAAATGTTTCTTTTTATGCCTCATATCATAGGCTTGATCTACACCTTAGTCCTGCAGAGATGCAGTTTTTCACAGTTGTAGCCTCCTAGGCCAAATAAACTGGAAGAAAGGTGTTCTAAAAGGTCTATTCTGTTACTGAGCAATTCTTTCACTAACCAAAATAAATTTCTTTTCAGCACCTCAGGACTTCTTGAAACTGAGTAGTCCTAGAAGAAAGTGGAGAATAAAAACAAGAATTGAAGAATAAACTAATCAAAACATTGCTCTGGAATTCACTTGAAAAAATGTGTGATGACAACTAGATTTAGGTGTCCTTAGAAAGCCTAGAAGTCAAGAAGATTTAACTAGAAATGCCTCCTTAAGAATTTGCAATTTAATAGGTAGACAATCAGCAGTAAGACTTATTTCTCAGAATTACAGCTTCTAGAGCACTGGTTGTACAAACTCATTGCAATAATTTATTCAGTGAGGAAGCTGCATTACACCACAGGTCTCCCTAGCTTCTCTCTGTTGTCAGCTGTGGGGGAGTCGTAGGGTAATTGAGATTACATTATGTCTGGATTAATTTATCTGTACTGAATATTTACTTCTAAAAAGTAAGGAGTACTTCTGGTTCCTGACTTGCAATCTTTTTTTGAGACTATTGGTTGGTAGGGTAGATCATGACAGCTGTATTTAATAGCTCTTAGATATCTTTGGCAATAAGAATTATGTGGTATTTAAAAAAAAAAAGGCATAAAGAGTAGACCATTCTATATTTATACGAAGCAGATCAGGAGTATTTTTTAACAAAACTGCAGTTTAATTAATTCTATGAAAATATGAGACTGGTAGAACAGAGGTAATAATTGTGCAATATGCCTGCCTCCAGGATAACAGACCACCTAGTAGCCAAAACTGGATCAATACAACCACCAAACCACTGCAAATTCAAAGTTAGCCTTGAAAAAATAAAGAACTTCTACAGTAGTGAGCTATGAGAGAACAGATAGAGTTCTGGTCCTGTAAAAGAAATTGAGAACCTACTGAGTGTTTCAACAGAGGGTTCAGGACACGCATTGAACTCCAGAATAAAGAACACTGTAGTCAGAGTACAGAATAACAAGAAGATTTTTGTCAAGATATATTAATATTTCTTATTAAGGAATATTGCCGCACAGCTTTGTCTCAGAAGGCTGCTTTGGCATTAGAAACCTTGCCTTTGAGTTACACAGCTCTAGAGAAGAAAATTCATCAGAATAAAGTATTTTGTTGTTCAGAAACTCTGGAAAGTGTCAGCTGATAATGAAAATCTTTTTATAATACCTAGGATTCAGAATGACAGCTGAACAGGATGTATATTTATTCAGATGCATATACTGAATAATTTGAATAAGTGAAATTCATATAGAGTAATTGTAAGCTTCACTCTTGGCTGAATCTAAACCTAGGAAGATAAACAGAATAAATGAGCATGTGTGAAGCTGAAAAGGATGAATCTGAAGAATAAAAGACTTTATTTATGGTGTGTTTTTTATAATCCCTCCTTTGACCAGCACAGTCTTTGAATGAAGAACTTTACAGAGACAATTTATAATTTTGTTCCGTGTAAACTAATGTGCTTAACAGCTGAATTAACAGCTCTAGGTAGTTTCTCCATTCCTTATGTGTTCTGGCTGCTACAGATGAGTTAGAAAGAATGCATAAAAATAATTGTACATAAAATATTTTCAGGTCAAGTGCTACTTATTTTAAGTTAGCAATATGTTTCCTCAAAGTGAAGACTCAATCATACTCAAAGAAACACTTATATTCTAAGCTTGCTTTTTGTATGTATTGTGTTCCCTGGGATCAGTCTAAATCAGCAGACATGAAAAAATTTCTCACTGGTTGCTGTACTTTAGGGTAAAGACGTAGTAAAGAATCTGTTAGGAAGGAGTTAATTGTTTAACATCTTTTTCTTTTATATTTCCTTTTAGGTTTTAATGAAAGACACTTAATTCCACCACTAATTTAAGTTTCAGGATGCCCTAGAATATTTTCAGATGGTAAATAAATATGACTTTTACAAAATATGATGGTGACAGTTCCTTAATTTTTTGTTTCTTTGTTTGTTGTTTTGTTGGGTTTTTTTGTTTGTTTTTTGTTTTGTTTTTGCTGGTGATGATTTAAAGAGCCTAAATCTCAAGAAGCCAGAAGAAGTATGCTTATAAACTCCAGGAGCAGAGAGGGGGAAAATCCTCCTATCACTATGGCAGCAAGTGGTCTTTGTCAATGCTGGTACTTATGCTTTTCATAAGAAGAGACTACAGTCATTTAGACTGCAGGACTGCAATGTTGTTTTGAAAATGCACTGGAACAGACAGAGACCACTGTTCTGTGAAGTCTGAAAATGCAATTAAAAACAGACCAATGATGACAGCAACGTGTTAACTTGCTTACACTGAATGCTATGATCTTCAAATATTTCAGCCAAGTATGAAATAGCATCTGCATTAGTAACCAGTCATAGGAGATACAACGTGACAACTGCACCTGGAATCCCCAAGAAATTTTATAATGACAGGTCTCCAATAAAAATCATCTTTTTTTAAGATCACAGAAATGCAGAGCACTTGAGGGAAGAATGTAGACGTAGCAATACCTTCCCATCACATTTCTGAAAGTTTTATCTCAGCATTCTACAAAGATTTATCAACTTTTAGTACCTGGTTTATACATGACGTCAGCCCAAAATCTACCACCTGCATTTCAGAAAATATTGACTCCTTAGGGGAAAACAACCACAAAATATAATCAAGGAATCTTAAAAGATAAAGACCATTTGTATGTCCAGTTATGGCCAATCCATTAATGCAGTTACTTACATGAATACAGAATCAGAATCAGATGAACCAGAGTGTAGTAAAGACAGAGGTAATCATGACACCTAATGAATTTTATGTGAACATAAAATACCAGAATAAAATCTTCTCTTGCAGACCTCAGCTGCCAACAGAGATTTTAAAAATAAAATCTGATTGTGATAGTGGTGGATGCATAAATTCTGCATTTTTGTTAGAAAAAAACACAAGGAAACCTTTCCTCTCTTAGTCATTATTTCACTCAGCCATACAAGAGAAGCTGTATTTTTCTTGGATCTAAAAATAGGTCCTTCAGTTTTACTGATTAGATATCTTCCTCTGAATCTGTTTCAGCCTTAAACATTTTTGAAGACTGGGTGATGACATCTGAATAAAATAGTTTCTTTCAGATGGAATTATGTCAGCCTTCCATAAACAGAATTTTTTTTTCCATATCTTTTCTGGATGTATCTTGCTTGACTTAAAACAATTGCCTTTTTCACAGCCATGTGGTTTCACAGCCAACAGTTGCTCCATAAGAACTTAATCAAGCAAGTCTAATTCCTATTAATCTGCTAACATGCAGTGAGCTCCAAGCCTACATCTAAAAGTCTTGTTGTTAAAAATTATCCATTTTACTTCACATTGATTACTGATCATTCTTGTATTAATATTATATATTATAATCCAAGGGCATTAGAAGAAGCACATGAAATCCAACTCTTAGTTTTAAGGTGACCACAACTATGTCATTAACATATTTCATTATGAAATTTGCATTTTTTTCTACTCCAGGCATTAACAAAAATAATATAGAAGATATATCCCCACAAATGTACAAATATTCTACTATACTATCAGCACAAACTATGCATGTCTCTATTCCTCATAGTTCTTACACCCAGAAAAAATTGTCACATGACAACCCTAATAAATCTTATGTATTTTATCTGAATAAAAATAGATCTTTTAACAAAGAATAACACCAGAGTGTGTCAGAGTCTAACTTTAACAGGTGTGATTGCTTTTGATCTAATTTCTAATTTTTGTCTGTATTTATTCCTCTTCTCAGTTCCTCAGGTCAGCATCAGACCATCTCCCAGCTCTTCCTCACTCAGATAAAATTTTCTATGTGGTTCTGAAAGTAAGTTAAGCTTCCAGACTGTAATACAGACAGAACACAGTTTTCAATTATTTTCAGTTTTTACCTATCCTAGGCCTCTGAGATTAACTATATTACAACTGTAATTGCTTTCTTATTCCCAGGAAAACAGGAAATGGTAGATTTATTGGTGAGAAATCTGAGATAAAAACATGGTGTTTTTTCTGTGTACATCCCATGGATTCAGGCTAAAACCTGGATTTTCAAGCTTAAACAATTTTTTTAGAAGTGGGGAAGATGTAGCTGTAAGACAGCAATTATTTGCCAGTGGGATTTTAGTCACTTGGACAATTTAAACTGACTAGCCTCAGTGGGAGGTACTTTCTTCTGCCATCTTTTGCTAGTAGACAAATCTATTAACTAAAAAACCTAAGGGATTTTTGATTTACAAGACCTGAGGAAGTATATTTGGTGAAGATCATATTCTGTAAATCCACACATGCAGACTGCAATTAAGTCAATTCATCAGAATTGATTCATAATATCATACATGAAGAAAAAGTGAATGAAAATATGCAAGTATTCGGGGGAAAAAAAAAGAAAAGTTAAAAAATGTACTGAAACAAATATGAACATCTAGATTGAATTTTTTTTTCTGCCAAGTTACTGCTTTCAGGAAAATCAAACTAAATTCCTTTTGATTGATGCAAAATGATTACTTCTTTCAAATTTTGTTTTGAGAACTGTTTATTTAAATGGTTGTAGTTATGAATATGTTCAACAACCAGGCATTAAAAACGTTATGTAAATAATGGGGACTTTTTCCATAATATTGTTTCAGAGAACCATCATGGAGTTTGCTTTCAACTTCTTAGCAGATTTTCCAACCTGAGAATGAAAGTGAAATATAAAATACGAAATACTTTCCACAAGGAAGACACTTTCCCAATCATGAAAATTCCCAAGAGAGGAAGATCTTGAATATATTGGAAAGCTCTGCTTTTTGAAGGGATTATTAACCACAGAGATTTTTTATTAAAACCCACTTGTGGGAAAGCTGTTCATCAGCCTCACTCTACTAAGTCCTTTGGGCATTCCACACCATATTGAAAGCTACAAGCTAAAACTTGAAGCCAAAAAAATGATAAAAAACTCAAGACAAAAATACAGCAAATAGCTCTGGTGATTATTCTCTTCCTTCTAATCCTATCCTCTGCTTATTCTTCCCTTTTTTCTCTTTAACAAAAGTACTTTAAAATGGACTGTGCCAAAATTATTTGTACTCAATGTTTCAAATCTCTTTTTACAAATCTTGTTTTCTTTTTGTTTCCTTTCTGTCTGAAAGAGATTAAATCCATTTATAGATGCATCATTAGTTTTTATTTGTGACTTATTGTACTTCAGTTTCATCTGTTTGTTGCAGCCCTGAGTTATTTATATATCTTCTCATTTAAATAGGGTTTGTTATTACATAAAGACACTTAAAAAATATTTCTTTTTGATTGCAGAGTCATTCTGTCTTCTATTTTTTTTTAAACTCTCAGATCACCTCATGTAAGAAAAAGTGTTTTTCTGTTTATTTCCTTGCCAGCATCACTTCTTTTAAATCTTCCCATCACTCTATACCAATATTCAGCCTGCAAGTCTGAAACTACAAGCTGGTAAGTGACAGCCTAACATGCCAGACAAGATCCATCCAAATCCAATTCCCTGCTTAAAGTCTGGGCATTAAGAGATCCCAGCATGACTTGCCTTTTTGTCTCCAGGATTCATTAAATATGAGATTTTCAAAACCTGATGCATCCTATTCCAGGAAACTTTATTATTTTGAATTCTAAAACAGATCTATATTTGATGTTGTTTTCATTTGTATTTCCACATAAAACCACAAGAGGTGCAATTCCCAGACACTGTTCAAGCTAACCTCCCATTTTTCTGTGCACACTGTCTCCTTGTGTTTTCACCATGGACCACAAAACACTTAGGTGAAATAACCTTGCTCTGCACCCATTAAATGAGCATATTTATCCAAGCCTAATGAGGACAGAGAGGACTGAATTTCAACACTGACTGCCCCCATGATCTGCCTATTTAAAAATTCAAGGTTACCTCTAGCAGTCAGCGTCCAACTCTGTCTCTTAGGCTGTCTCAGGTGATGAGAACTTGCCTCCCAGTGTAGTCAGTATCAGAGAACTAATTTGCAGGTACCTTTTTCTTCCATAAGACTGAAAAGGCTTATGGAGGCTTCCCTAATTTGAGACTTCAAACCTTTTTTAAGCTTGCAGAGCTCTGCCACATAATGGTCTTTTTATTATTCCAAACACTGGCTTTGCTCTTTTGACACAGAAACCACTAAGTGACCTTCTCAGAAAAAGGATTTCTCCTATGCTACAAGATCTGCCAGCTGTACCTGCACTGATAGATCTTGTCACTCTGACTCAAAATTGATCAATGCCCATCTATTCAAGAAAAAGTTACAGTGTCCAAGCCTTGCAAATACACACCTTATCTTAACACAAACCACCTCTTTTTATTTACAGATGTTGTTTCTTAAATCACCTATGCTCTCACTTTATGGATTACTTGTCTGAATGTTGTCCATCAACTATCTGCTCTTCTTACCAGCTGATGAGCAAACACAAGAGCAAAATAGCCTTAAGTCATCTATCAGTCCTGTCAGTAATGAGCAATGTGCACAGGATTACATAAATGGCTGTTGGCTGTGGCAGTTTTTGTAAGGGTTCAGTTGTAAGGAAAATATAGCAATTCCTGAACTGTACACTTTCCTTTAAAGTCTGTTTTACTGTGGACAGGGTTCAAAGGAATAGTCAGCTACAGAGAACTTTTGCTCTTCCCTTTCTCTTTGTTCTGCACTTTGGTCATCACTTTTGGACTCTATTTTGAACTATTCCCAGTCCATCATAACTTTGTGAAACTTTCAAGGCTTTTACCCTCTCTGTCTTTTTCCTGAAATCATAAGGAGCCAGGCATTAGAAAAAGAGTACGTGATTAGGATAAATGCTGATGTGTCTCTTCTAATTGGTGAAGATTATAGCAAACTAAACATGAGTAATAAGAGAATTATATTGCCCCCAGTTATAGACACCAAGGTGATTTAACTAAATTCTCTTTCTCTAAAGAAACACAGTGGATCATTTTGGTTAGATTTAAACCTATATTCAGTCCCCTTCAGCTAAACCAAAGCAGAGTAAGAACAAGTATAGATATGAGCAGTGGTGCAGTAAAACATATTGAATAAATATAGGTAAGGTAATGCATAGTGTTGTCAGTAGAATTTTCTTTGGTAACTTTAGCTTCAAAGAATCCATTTCAAAATCTCAAATTTGAAAGGCAGAAGTAAAAATTGTGGTATCCTAAGTTGATCTTCTGATTAAAAGCAGATTATTAAGCCATAAATAGGAGATTTGTTTAATGTGTACGTGACAACAAGACAGCTTCCTTCTTCATGGCTAACCAATGGTTTATCACCAAGAGCCTGGCAAAAGGCTTAGCATCCCTTACAAGCCACATTTCCAGAAAGCTCAGGAAAGTGTGGAATAAGGTCTGCATCCACGGCTTACAGATTTTGTATTTTGCTTTGAAGGTAGAGGAGAGGAAAGGAAGGTGGAAACCCAACAAACAGTGCATGAAATAACCTGAACGACTGAAAGGTAATTGCATCCAGAAGCCCTGTGTTACTTTTCATATTCAGGTACACATATATGTAGGCACACAAGGATACTATTCTTATACAAAATGTCATTTATTCCCATTTACAGAAAAGTTGTGAGAATGAGAGGTGTATTCTAGTCAGAGGCAGACGGAGATCAGACTGGGATTTGAGGATATGAGGACAATGTTCGGTTGTCAAATTCCATGATCCATGACAAGACCTGTCAACACAGTTCATTGGAGTTGCCAGATGTAGCAGCAGAGCTGAGAAAAGGAGCTTGTCTCTTTGTAAACCTCGGTCACAGCTAAAATTGGAGGAGGGTGTCCTAGGATGGAGTGCATGGCTGTAGTGTTCCTGTTCCCTCACAGGCATAACCACAGTGAGGGAAAATGGAGTTCCACAAAAAAAAAAAGACTTGGAAATATCAAGGATCAAGACCATTAAGGTTATTTTTTGTTTGTGATATTTTTTTCTTTTTTTTGTTCTAATGCAAGTCCTACATTTAAAGTCTATGAAAAATTAGATAGTTTTGTAATAGAGAAGACTAATCAGAAAGGACTAATCAAGAGATTTTCTGTAATAATCTGTCTGCCATCAACTGAAAATGACTAAGCAAAAAGATCACAATATTTTCTTGATTCTGAGCCAAGTATAAAATACAGTTGCAGTTATATACCTTATCAGACAATTATTTCTCACAAAGGTAAAAAAGTTTAAACAAAACTCTAAACTCACTCTCTGCAAAAAACCCATGGGATCTCATGAGAACTTTTAGAATGTGGAAAAAATGAAAAAAAAAATTTATATAATAACTTGTGACCAAGGGAGACTTTTTATCAGAAGAGATTATGAGAGTTCAAAGGCCTAAGGATTTAGCCCAGTAAAACAAAGACTTTGAGGACTGATTTAATTGTTTTCTATAAATACATTAGTATAGGCAAATTGCAGAGAGAGAAAAAACTATTCAAGACAAAGAACAAGAAGATGCAGAAGAAGAGTAGATGCATATTCAGTGGTCATGAATACACTTAGGTTGAACTATCAGAGAAATAAGGGTCTGGAAAACTTACTTTTAGGAGATTTGGGGGCCAAAAGGAAGCTTACAAAGTTTGTGAAAAGTATTATGACTTAAAAACCTTCAAGTGTGGAATATTGGGCTAGATGATCCTTGAAATTCCTTTCAGTCTTTATTCCTATGTATATTAAACATAGTAATAGTTTGGAATGACAAAAACTAAAAGTAATGTCACAATTTGGCAGCCTACTGTAGACACTGACTCTGAGAGAAAAATAAGCTAAAGGAAAGGCCTTTTTTCCCATCAAAGTGAATTATGCAAAATGAAAAGTCTGAGCTGCATAAAGATTTTTTTTCATCAAAGCAACATTCAAATGGTAATTTCTTAAACTGTGTTATTTGGTAAAGTGTGTCCTATCTCTGAGGAAAATTTGCATCGAAAATTTGAATCCTCACTCACCTTGTGATTTTCAGTTGTTAATTTTGTGGGACAATCATTGGAGTGCCATGTCATGAAAATAAGCAGCACACTAACACAAAATACAGATAACTGAGAAATGTAGGTGATCTTAAACAAAAGACAAAGTTGCATATTCCAGTACTAATTCTGTATTTCTGATTAAGGTATGGTGCATGTGAGTTGTGGGCAGGATGGCTGATGTATATTCCCTGGCAGCCTTAATTTGTGTAATAAGAGTCAGATTTAAAAACTATTACCTCCTCTGTCAAAAATAAACATTTCATAGCAAATTCCTCCACAGGCTACTAGAAAGTAAACTGTTATATTGCTTCTACTTCACAAAAACTGTGCCTTACTAAGTCTGAATCTTTCTTATAGATGTAAGCCATGCAAAATAGATATGGACCCAGCTTAGTGTTACCTGAAATGTCACAGGATACCAGACAAATACCTGAAACTGTGTGAATGCTCTCAGAAGTTCTAGCAACAGTGAGATTATTTGAATCATGTTTTAATACCTGCATCACATGCTCACTTTTATCACAGGCTGGTATATCGTGTTAAAGAAGCACATACAGATATCAATTTACTTGACATGGTAATCATGTCAGCTTTTCTAAGTTGAAGTGGCGAGGCACAGCCATTGCTGGAGAGTGAAGGTGCTGGACAAAATCAGTTGCTGGGAAGAGGAACATACATGCCATATCACCAAGAGAGAGAGACTATACAACTCACTTAGACTTCTTACTTGATTAGGATTCTAAATTGTATTAGATATTTTTTAATGTATGTATATATGAAAAGAGAAAGGCTTTAAAAAACAATGAGTAAAATACAGCATTTTCCCAAGGGCAGTAAAACTCTTCCTCACGTCAGATGAAAGCTTTATTGTTGTCTTTGTAGTAACTGTCTCTGACACGAATCATATTGAAAACTGGGACCAACCATTTCCTCTCCCTAGAGACCATTATCCTTACTTGAGACAAATCATGTTCCATACATGACACCAACCTGAACACAAGATAAGGAAGTTGCACCACACACTTAAATAACTCTTTCACGTAAGGTCACAAGGAGAAAGCTGAAAATATTATTAAAGAGCACAGAAGAAAAGGAAATATTCTGCAAGGCTATGAAGAAACCCAGAGTTGTTTTTCTGGCTGCTATTTTCATTCATTCAGATAATATTTAGAATGCTGCTATAAATGGTATTAAATCTCACTGAAATTTGTGGGGAACATAGCACTATTTTAAGAAGGCTAAGAGTGCCCCTTTCTCATTTGCTGCTACTAGTGAAATACCAGGAAAGAAAATATGGAAGAATTATAGACTCATAGAATTTTTTTAGGTTGGAAAAGACATTTAAGGTCCTTGAGTCCAAACATTAAACTAGCATCACCATGTTCAGCCCTAAACTGTGTCCTCAAGTGTCACATCTACATATTTCTTGAACACATCTAGGGATGGTGATTCCATTTTTTTTCATTTATGAAAATTGAAGTATTTAAAGCATGATATCTAAATATTATACTAACATTGATTTTGGCAGTTCATGCACAATTTTTCTGCTCTTTCATTATTGCTTTCTGTTGTTACTCATTTTTTCAGTTGTTTTTAGGGGAGGATAGATGTAGAGTTTGAGATGTGACAAGCCAACTATTCAAGTTATGTTAAAAATCAAAAGTAAAGACTACTCACCTCCACTGCCATTTGTGCGCGGTCTTGATCAAATGATTAACCTACCTTTTAATTTCCCTGGAGCTTTAGTCATAGCAAAGGTAACTTGATGAGGGAATGAACTCAGTGCAAACACCCCATTCAACTGAAAGATGCTTACTTGAATGTTAAAAAAATTTACAGCAATATTGCTTTGAATACATAACAGAGTAGAGCTAAATTACTATTTAACCTTTTTGTGTGTGTGTAACAGCAATTTGAAGATGTTTCCCTATCTGTTGTGAAGGGATGTGCTACCAGCATGTCTGAGAGAGCTGGATCATGCTACAGGGCTCTTGCCACAGAGCAGATGTTACCCAAAAAATTTAAAACAATGCTTATATGGTGGCAGTAATTCATACCATATTTGTGTGAACTTCTAACAGCTTTGTCAAGGATCACATTTCTTCTATAATATTTTTTTCCCATAGGAGTAAAAAATCTAGAAATAGTCCTCTACTAATAAACTTTGACAGAGCAAATGATAAAAATTGTTAATATTGTCTTTCTATGTGTGGATTTATAACCAAATTGTTAGACTGACCTTAACTTTAAAAAGTAAAACTAATATCCATTCGTCTTTACAGTACCTGGAGTCATGAAACAGAAAGTATACTTTAAAATACAGTATTTAAATAAGTGTTGTAAAAAAGCATTTGTGTAGTAAATATGGAAGTAGAGCTGTAATTCAAACCAATTCCAAAATAAAAAATCTTCTTCCCCCCTCAAAGAAAAACCTAACTGGAAATACAAATGAACATAGCAAAGATAAATGTACAACCAATTATTGATATAGAAGGTTTAAGACTTTCTTGCCATGATGTCTTCTCAGGTTGAGTCCTAGAAATCTGCATTAGAGGGGGGTTAGAGAGAGTTGATTTCCAGTGTAGGATACATTAAATGGGTGTCTTCTGCATTTGGGTTCAATGTCCATATAGGATGTGACTGCTTTCCTTATTGAAAGAAAAGAATAATCCTTCTGACAGTAATCCTCAACATGACTTTGAAAAGCTTATTTACTAATCCAAATTAGTTTAGTTTTTTGACTGACAGCTATTTCAAAAGATAAAACAAAATGTATCTGATCACAGCTTGTCGTGGTAAAACATACGGATTGTAAGGCATCACACAATTATTTACTAAAGTACACCAGCACTGAGGAGATACAACCTCTGAGCTTCATGTTTCCCCTTCCTTAATCCCTTCACTGATTTACCTTATCAATAGCTGACTCTTTCAAAGCTGGCTTCAAAGCTCAACTCTCCTAAGTGCTTATTAAAGCTATCTGACGTGACTGCTGTCTTCACTGCCTCCCTCCATCCTTGTCTATACAAATAGTTTCCCACAGCCTGTAGTGTACCTTATCCTTATGGGGAGGCAAAGTATGTTGAAGCCTTCCAAGAATTAGTGCAGCAAAATCATAAAACAATATTAAAAAGTTAACCAGTAACCTGCTTTGGAGGCATTTTGGGAACCGCTGGATGGATAA
Source organism: Pardalotus punctatus (assembly GCA_013400915.1). Classification (NCBI taxonomy): domain Eukaryota; kingdom Metazoa; phylum Chordata; class Aves; order Passeriformes; family Pardalotidae; genus Pardalotus; species Pardalotus punctatus. Next base: position 130,710 of record VZTX01023580.1, read on the forward strand.
GTGAAAATGGCAGATGTGCATCAGTTATGCACAGCATCCTGACTAGGCTGTAGCGCCAGTCCAGAAGTTTCCTAGTATAAACAGGGGGCAGCTTCACCAAGGTGAGCGAAGAAACCCATTTTTTACAGATGTTGAAACACCCAGTGTTGAGTTCCTTTGGTTTTTTGTGTTGCACACTTCTAAGCTAATGAAGATGTCTTGATATCAATGTCAAAGGTCGCATCAGTTAGATTTGCACTTTATATCTTCCAGGTATGTTATGAAGCTCATACTAATGAAGAATGATAGAAATAAGCCATGCTGTTCAGAAAATGTCAATAGGCTTGTGAAGGGTCTAGAAAACATATTATGAGGCATGGCTGAGGGAGTTGGGGTTGTTTAACTGGTCTCTTCTGCTGTGCCTGCAGCAAGATGAACAGAGGAAATGGCCTTAAGATGAGACAGGGGAGATTCAGACTAGATATTAGAAAAAAGATTTCAGTGTCAGAGGATTCAGGCATTGGAATATGTTGCCCACGGAGATAGATGGTGGTGTCACCATCCCTGGAGGTGCTCAAGAGGCATCTGGATCTGGTACTGGGTGATGTAGTTTAGTGTTTTAGGGGTTATAGTGACTGTGCTGGCTGGGTGGTTGGACTGGATGATCTTGTAGTTCTCTTCCAACCTTGATAATCCCATGATTCTAAAAGTAGTCATAACTAGCTGCAATAACACAAATGAATACAATTATTCCTTTGCATACAGAGGATTCAATTTACAATGTCAAATATTTGTCACATAGCTTCTTCTCTCAAAGCATTAAATAATACTCACATTATTGGCCTCAATTAACAGCAACCTAAAAAACCCCCAAAAACAACGTACTAACTAGAGTAATAGGTTGGGAATATGAGCTCCTATTTCAAAAGAACAGACTCTCTCCTTCTTGTTCTCATTGTGGTCTGCTTTTTCATCCCACATCACTCTAAGATGCACCTCTGTGTCAGCACTAAAAGTAGATTTCAGCAGCAGCAAGGCCAACTTTCACGCTTTTAAAATTAAAAGTGCATAAAATATTTACCTTAAAAACTTAGAAAAAAAGATGCCTGCTACCTGTGACTATGTGAACCAGCTTGTTTATTTCTGAAATTTTATAGCTGAGTTTTAAAACTTTAGAGAGTTTGTAATGGAAAGGGTAGTAGATTCTTAAACTTACTTATTATGAAAGGTGTTACATGGCAGTGAACCTTGGTAACAAGAATACTTCACAAACTTGCTGAAAGCTGAGAAAGATACCAGATTTAATTTATTGCTTAAAATTATTATATACCTGAGAGTACTGAACTTTCATTATATGTATTTCTTATTATGGATTTCCACTATCATTCTTAAAGTCTCTCCTTTGCAAATAAGATGTATTATCATTTTCAAATTCAGTGATAAATACAGAAGAAAAACTCATGGGACAAAAGTTGGCATCCTCCTGAAGGGTAGTATTAGAGCTAGAGTAGCCAACTGCTCATTTCATCCATGAAAAAGCCCCTTTGGATTTTGGTCAATATAGACATGGTAGGAAAACCTTTGGAATATTTGTATTTTAATTATAAGATATAATCTATGGCATGATAATGCCATAATTTGTAGTGATCTACTTACAGGATACTGAGTCATCTTTCAACCAATATAAGAAAACAGCAAAGCTTGGATAAAACACAACTTAATTTGTTCTTTATCTATATCACACCTGTATTCAAATTTCTGTTCCTAAAACATAAAACATCTGGGGAATATAAATCCTTTTAAATCAGACACAATGTTTTCCCACCACACACAGAAGACACCATGCTGCAAGAAATCTGTAGATGAGACTGTTTCTATCATCACTTGCTAATGAGTGAACATCCTTGTTAGTGTTCTCTCCATGTTATGGGAGTCCTTTGCAGTTTCCCTTGACCACAAGAGCAGCTACAGGAATCTGCAAACTTGCTCCAACACGCAGAAGAAAGAATTAATTTCAGCTTTATTGGTTTTCTCATTTCACCCTTCTAACATTTTCTACTTGTTATTTTTATTTTAATAGGAAAAAAATTATTTCAGTTTTTTAAACTAAGTTCTATTGCCTTATTAATTTTTTTTCTGTATTTTATGGCTCATTATCTTGATTGCAAATTCTTTTCCCAAAATACATCACAAGGTTGCAAACTCCCATTTTATATATATTTATAGCTTGGCCATTACAGTAGTAATGAGAACACAGTAGCGGCAGGACAGGACACTTTGAATTCCTGTGTGGAAAATGGTCACAGCTTTACCTGCACAGAGATAAGTGTAGGCAGTAGATGGAAGCTACAAATTATCCAGTATTGAGATAAGGTTGAAAAAAATGCTCTAAGTCCCGCTTCTGAGCCTGTGCCATTTCAGCCTAAGTGCTGAAATTCAGCAAGCAGGTCCCATGGGAAGGAGCCATCAAGGTTTGATATCATGAATATTCAATGTTAAAACCAGAATGGTGGCAGGGCTGGAACTTAATCTGGAAGTCATAGACTTTCTTTCAACTGCCCTACTTAGGAGGCACATCTACAGCCTAATGTGTCCAGGTGAAGGCTGCTATTTGTTTATTGGAAAATATTTTCAAAGTAGCACACCGGACTACAGCACTTCAGGTCAAGGGCCGTTATGCAAAATTTCCCAATACACATATGCTGTGTCTGAGGTGAGGACCCAGTGCACACCAGTGGCCCTTTACAGCCTCAGAGACATGCAACTATGACATATCAACATTTCACAACATTTCACATCTACCACAGAGGTCAGACCAGTACTCTTACTGTACATGATGCTCCTCAAAAGGATGTCAACAATGTATGAGCCTTTCAAGTCCAAGTAACTTTTCTCTCTGAGCTTTAGGGCAGAAGTAGCTCACTGAACACTGCTTGCTTAGGTCTCCACAGGAAATTGTATGTTTGAAGAATAATCCTTCTCTTCCAGAGTCCAAGCATATATATACAGGTTAGAAAAAAAAAAGGGGGGGGGGAGTGAAAAAAATCAAAGAAGAAATTCTTATTTTCAGGTGTTTTAAGGTTTTTTCTTCTATACAGAACAAATCTCTAGCAAATCAAGAGGCATCTGATATAGATTATCCAAATTCCTTGTGAGAACAATTCTAATGTAGGAAATAGTGTTATATATGTATATACATATATTTATACCTGTGTTTGTGTAAGTCAGCATGTATGTTGAAGTTAATTTTTTCCTTACTGCTCTCCTGTTACTGCAATATTAGAAATGCCTTTGTGAAAATCATGGTTTCCTTCAAGTGCAACAGCTTCCTGTTGTTGATTGAAACAGTTAAATTGTACAGCCATCTATGACATTACAATTTTGTGATAAGTTGCATTGACTATTTTGATAGAAAACACAGAATGTGAAAACCCCCAGCTTTTGGTGAGCAGTGGAAGTAGGGAACTTGCTCCAGAAAATAAACTTACTCATGTCAAAACCTTTTTTAATAACATTTGGATAAGAAAATATTTGATGCAAATCCAAACAATGGTGGCTGTCTCAACCCAATTTTCTCTTGCACATTAGATCAACAGCAGATCACGGTAAGCAGCAGATGAGCTGAATTAGTCATATATTCCTCTCTGAGCTGATGCACACTTCTGCAGATAAACTGAGCTGATTATCAATCACCACAGCACTTTCGGGTGCTTCAAAGTCTGCTGAACTACTTATTATGGTTTTCTTTTCTGTGAGAGTAGAATATAGAAACATTCTTTTGCCTCTCAGGACATCTTTTTTGTTAGTGAATTTCTTAGATAAAGAAATATATAGAAAGAGATTAATTTAAAGCATTTTTTTCCTGACAGCACTTACTTGAAGAAACGGATACATAAGATAAGCAAATATTTTGAAATTGAAGTATGTACACATAGAAGAAGTTATATGTTCATTAATCCCTTTCTTTTTTACTATTTCTTTCCCTTCCTTGTGTATTCACAACTGAGTTATAATTTCAGAAGGAAGAAAGTGAAATTATGGACTCAGAAGCCAGGACGTGCCTGCAGAAAATGCACGTGGGACCTTGTTCCAAGAGGAGCAGCAAGAAAGGCACCTCATTTGCTGTGACTGGCTGAGCACCTGTGTACTTTGTACTGAGGAAGCATAGTGGTAAATGGGAACTGTATATGAGAGTATTTCTACAGAAAATAGTGGTAGTTATTTCATAAGACCAAATGGTGCAAAAACCAGGGCATTAGACTCATGACTTGGAGTCCTTTACACCATTTCCAGAGAGAAAAATTTTTCATTTTACTTTTTCTTTTTTAAAAATGGTTTCAGCCTTTTTAGTAGTGGAAGACAATATACACCAAATGATGTACATTAAAAACCCACCTGTATTAAAAAGACAATGTGTCTCTGTCTTGGCAATGTTACTAGAGCTAGCTCTAACTGAATATACTTGCTTCTTTTATTTCCAGAATATGGAATGAAAATTGCTTTCAATGCTTTTGGTTTATCAGGCTCGTGTTAGACTCATGTTTGGCAACATTGTTTTTTCATTATTTTTCCCATAAATACTGAAGGGTGCATTCCATGTACATCGTATGCCATATATACTAATCTGTTTTTATGCACTCTAGTTGCTAGAGGACAATGAGAATTTTATATTCCTGTTGAAAAGAAAAAAGTGCCTCTGGTCTAATAAGAGCATATCTTAAAGTCAATGTTCCCAATTCTTTACAGCTCATGTGACAGCTTTATCTACTTACTAATGGTATACCTACCTGGGAAATTACTCTCAAACTGGAACATTTCATAGTGTATTTTCACCTTCAGGAAACTAGTTTAGAGCTGCAGACAGAGCCCACTAAAGCCTGAGGGAAAAATACTTAATGCCATTTTGCTGCAAAAAATATGTATTTGAATTTTAACCAAGACCTTATAAAGATTATATTGCCACCTGTTCACCCATTTCCTTTTATTCCCCCACCCAAATGACATAGAACTTTCCATTCAGATAATCGCAATACTGTGGTGCTAATTACTATGGTTTTTCAGCTTAAAGAAATAATTTCCCCAGCTCCAAACCTCCAGATTTTAAATCTGTTCTTGCTTGAGATATGTAGCATCAGACCTGGGCTTGACTTAGCTTCTGTCTAATGAAGGAGCTGCAGTGCTGTTTGTAATTTCTACTAAAAAACCCAACCCAACCCAACCCAACCCAAAACCTCATCAGTGATTAAATATCCACCGTAGACCAAACCCACAAAGATTTGCTCAATGTGCCATTTTGGGGAAAGGAGAAAAATGTGGCTCTAGAGGGACACTTGAATGCTTTGTTTTATTTTGGTTTTGTTTTTTAAATTTTCCTTTTTTATGTTATTTTATTTATTTTCACAAAAATATTTATATTCCATTTCTACTTGGGAATGAATCAATCAGTTTTTATTGTTAATCCAAAAATATAAAAAATTACTGCCAGCCATTGAACCTTAAACAATTCAGAGCACGAACAAGGTTTTTAACAGCACATTGTGACGAAAGTAATATTCTGAAACACTGACATCTTGTGGCACATTCTAGAAATAGCAAAATTCTCCGGGGAGGTGACGTCTTTTTCTAAATGAAGGTCAAGCAGAGCAAATGATGCATAAGACTCAAAATGCATAAACATTAAAAATAAAAGTGATAGACCCATTTTCTAGCTATATCATTATCAAAAAAACCCAACATATAATTAGTTTCACAAAATACTAGGGTAAATGCTACATTAAACAGAACTGAGATAAATAGTTAAGAGCATTCTGCAATTACTTAGGAATCTTTTTTCCATTAACGCTATTAATAAATTGGGCAGCCTTTTAGGTAACTACAATGGGATATGTCATGCCAATAAAACACTTCAGTAACAGGTCATGTAATTAAAGAGCAAATAATCATCCTGGAAACCATGATGATGATTTTGAAGTGGTTTCATTACTGGGGTACATCACAAGGTGATTGCCATTAATCTAAAACTAAAGTGTATTCTTGAACTAGAGGAAAACAATTGTCATGATGCCTACTTCAAGGGAGTTGGTGTTTCATTCTCACCTCTTCAGAACCAGCCCTAGAGAAAAGTCCACCATCTCTGGTTAGTCCAGAGAGTCAAGCAAATGACCTTTTGTAATAGTAATAGCAAATTTTTTTTTTTTTGTTTGGTAATTGGTGCCACAGGAATACTTCTTAAAAATATTTGATTTCAGTTCCCAAAATACAGTAAGTACTGTTCTCTGTTTCACCAATATTGCCTTTGCCAACAGCTGCCTAGGGCAGCTTGTTTAAGTTCATTCTAAATGTGATGCAATCTTGTCATCTGCAAGAAATTAGCCTGGTATGGGCACCAGAAAGATAATGAATATACATTGTGCTACAAATAAATGCTTAACACATAACCTAAATTCAGTGTTAGTGGAAGAACATAGGGGCAGGGTGTAGGGCAGAACAAACAGGTTCCATTAGCAGTATCAGTTTAGTCCAAATTCTAAAGTCTTGTCAACCACAAACAACCTGTTCTTCTCTATTCTGGAATCTTCTCTTCCATTTGATGGAGAAATGAAAGATGATCAGTATGAGCAAGCAGCTAAAGGCAAAAATTTGAAGTAAAACCAGCTAGGATCCTTTAAATCCTGATGACAAGCAGGGAATACTTGAAGTGGAACCAATGCTACCAACACTGGAGAAACCTAATTTTCTTCAGCACTTCACGTTACAAGCCAGAAGACCCCAGATTTGTCACTGTCACCAGAAAATAAAAAAACTATGGTCACCAACATCATTTTTTAAATCTGTCTATGGTTGGCAGGAAGTTTGGGAATTCTGCTATAATGGAAGAAATTCCTCTTTATGATTTTTACCTTCAAGATATCTATGATGTATCTCAGAATACCACAGAAGCTATAAATATTGAAAACCAAGTCAATAAGTCAATTTTGCAAAAAAGAAGAAATCTTTCTGTAAAGGATTTTTTTTTTTTTTTATTTTAACTATCACAGTGTAGAAACATCATCTCTGGGCTGTTATTCTGCACAAGTAACGGGTGCCATTCAGATTTGTCGAAAAAGTGTAATAAGTAAAATCTTCTCCGAAAATAAAACTTTGAAGTTGCCACACAAGAGAGAAAACATTAAGAACGGATTGTTTATAAGAACTATAATATGTCTGAAAATTAAATAGAAGTATATGGAAATAGGTTAGAATTCTGGAAACAAATAAAAATGCATTTAAAAAAAGGAATTATAAGTAAAATTAATGAGACCAAAACTAGGAGATAATTGCAAACTAGACCACATGAAGAATGAAAAACATTAGGCAAAAAAACCTATTTCTTTAAGTACTTAAACAGTACAAGTATTGAAATAGAGAATAGATTTGTTGCTTTGTTGAAACTTCTTGATACCTGCAAATTTTATCTTTGCATCCTCCAAATTTTCCAGATGTCTTGACTGGCAAAGTCGTTGCTTAGGGTATTTTTTTCATTTGGATTTCTATAATGCAAAATATGCTTCCACTTCTGTCATTCATGTACCTTGTCAACTGTTCAAGCTGAGAAAAAAAGCAGTGGCATAATGAAAAACTCAAAATAAATTCACTTATCTCAGTTTTTTGCCTCTACTTCTTTTCTGTGTATCTATACATAGAGAAAAAATATGTACGTACTGTTGAGGAAAAGACATACTGGTCTGTGACAGCGAATGATATGCTGAGATCACTGCTGGAATAAAGACACCAAGGGAAGAAAAATACATTGGAATGTGAAACTAACAAGTCCAGTATTACAATTTTCTTCTTTTCACAAAGCGGTTTTCAGTTTTAACCCCATCTTTTTCTCTGCAGAATGATGAAAATATGAGGTAAATGTGGCTGTTTGGAAGACAAAATAACAATTAAAATAAGGCAATAAAAATTTATATCAAAACAAAATACATACGTATGAAAGGCCTAGCTTTACTCTGAGAAAAGGATGAGAAAAATGCTCATAAGTGAAGGTATTTAATTCTTTCTGTAGACCCTCCTGAATAATCCTAACCAATAAAACAAGTAGCAATCTACAAGGAAACTTGCTCACCCATTGCCAGGTAAAATCAGAATATGATACACTCAAGAGCTTTTTTGTGTCAATTTTTACATAAGCTGTATTGGAAGGGCCAAACTTCTCATCATAGGAGCCCAGCATGACTGGCTTAGTCAGACATATACATCCACACTGTAGCCGATTTAAAGTTAAGCTCCCAAATGCACTGATATCAGTAGATACTTACATGCAAAAATGTCACTGTGAGACAGCCCTCATAAGCTTCAAAGATTCAGAAGCAGGGTCTGATTGTACAAGTTGCTGACACTCAGGTCCTCAGGGTATCTAGGCACTTATCTCCTGCTGAAGGGAATTAAACAGAAGGCATCAGAGGGTGATGCTGAAACTCCTGCAGGCTTCATTTACATAAATGATGATGTTCATTTCAAGCCAGTGGTAGCTTTCGTCTTCAGCAAGTCATTTTCTCAGAACTTTAACTTCTAAATTAATTTTAAAACTCATTCTTTCCCCATAGTTAAACACCAAATCTCTTCTCAAATAATTTTTAACCTGATTTATCTTCTGGCAGAAGACAATCACTTAGTACATGCTTTTTATAACTTGTGAAATACCTTGAGATTCTGCTTTATTGTTAAAGCAATTTTCTACTAATTATGTCCTAAAAAATTAAAACAGACTTCCAGTATCAAACATTAAGAAACTATGGAGAAATTATAATTAAAGATCACCATTAATAATTAAAACAGACATGCATATATACACAGCTGCATGGTTTTCTGTAAGATCTGAGTTCCTTGTTTCTGCATTTACTTCCTCAACATCTTTATCCCTGGCAGTAGCAGGAGCGTGTATTGCATGTGTTATAACCTCCCTCAGTTTCATTTTGGTAGTACTTGGAAGTTAATTCCTAATCTTGTTCTCTCCCTTCTTCCTCCTCTTCACCACAAATTCCAGTCATGAGACCCTGTGCTATTACAGCATGATAGAAGGCTCACACCCTTCCAGCCCTGCAAAGCTGTCTTCCAGCTTGGCTTGTCTTTTCAAATAGGCTGTCCCTGGAAGGAAGGAAGGAATCATCTCCTTAATGAATTTGGACTTCAGGCAGGGGTTGTATGAAGATTTATCTTCTTTTAGAGTCTTTGTGAGACCCTTAAGTCAAATTATTTATATGGGTATGCATTTAAAAGTCTTTAATTATGGATTTGATGAAAATATTCCTTACTAGAGGAGCTATTGAATACCAGGAAGATGCTTAATTATGAAGTTGTTTAAAATGCAGAAGATTGGGTAAGTACATAATTAAGGAGCTATCATTCCCAACACAGTAGGGAAAAAATGGCTCTGATTTCCATTAAGTAATCAAGAATTGATTAAATATATCTAATATAATGCTTGGCCTATGAAGAGTATTGTTACAGAATTTTATGTCCCTATGATTTGTTCTACTAAAAACTTTGGGTTTGGCTGGGAAACATAAATATTTTATAATTTAAAATCTTCAGTATTATTCCCAACAGCTATAATGAATGCTAGCTTGTGTCTGCTGCAGGTCCCAAAGATATCTGTAACACTTGATACTGAAAAACAAATTTACAAGAAAATAATTAATATCCTTGGGTTTGAACAGGTAATTTCAAAGTAAAATTGGAAATTAGATAGGATATTTAACACTGGATAAACTCGTTTGAATAATGCAACAGTTCAGAGATAACTCTAATTTCTTTTCAGAAAGAAATGGTAAGCCAGAGAAGGTGCTCGTAATATACACTTGAAGGATGACAAAAACAGGAAATTAAGCTTTTTCTCTCAAAAAAAGAAATTTGAAAGACTAAAGGACTGTATTTTTCTACATTACAAATCCAATCCTTTGTACACACCTGTCTGTATTTCCAGGCATAATAATAATAATGAATTTTTCAAACAAAAAAAATCAAACAAAATTTTATTGCTGATGCTTTCAAAATTTGTGCCATCTGACCTATTCTGAACACATACTGAAAATTTGCAGTGTCATTGACTTTTATCTTATGCAAGTTATCTGACTATAATTAAATATGTTAATCGCATAAATTAGCCAGTTAAAAACAAGCACAGGCCTACTATCTCCAGAACTATATGAAGCAAATTACCTAGGAATAATTCTAACAAGTTTGGATGTTACCATATATTTTATTCTCTGAAGGAGAATGAAAATAAAATGGTGCTTTTTTTGTTGTTGTTTTCTGAAGAAAAATATCATCAGCCTTGAGTGGCAATAGATTATTTCACCTTGACCCCAAGTCCAGTAACTGGTTGACCCCGACCCTGGGAGCAAAACACACCAGCAAGGAATTGATGGGTGTCTGATGAGCAGGGGTTGTTTGCCTGTGCCCATTATCAAGTTTACTCTTGCTGTTGTCCCCTCTGCCCTGCACACATGGATGCCTGACCTCTTTGCTCATCAGCTTTCAAACTACCACATTTACAAGCAAAGAATTTTGCAGCTTACCTAAACTATGGATGATTATCTCACAATGCTATATTGCAATTTATGCTCCTGTATCTGTGCATGGAGCACAGGGCAGAAGGGCTGTAGTGCTCTCAGATACAGATGTTCCCCCTCATCTGTCAGATTTTACAGAGGACTCCTCATCTCAGTTTCATATTCAGAGGAAAAAGGGTCTAAACTGAATAAAATAAATAGCCAGGCAGAGAAAAAAGCCCTTCCTGACTATTAGGGTATGACTAGCTGAAGTTCTAAACCATGAGATTTTACTTTAATCATTACCTTAATAGATTTGCAAGCACTATAAAAATAAGAGCAATACCAAAGTTCTAATTTTAAAGGAAGGGGATGGATAGAGTAATTCACAGAAGCTGATTTTAGAATGAATTTTTTTTCTTTTGTCAGTTTTTGATTTTTCTCCATTCTTTGAAGTATGTAGAACATTTGCAGAGAATATATAAACGAAAGTAGTTCGTTAGTGTAGGGCTAAGACTGTGGATCAACAGCAACAGAAAGAAGTTCCTCAGAATATCTAGCCTCTGTAATGACATGAGAAGATATAGAATACTTCGTAGAAGACAAGTTTACCTCCAGTTCTCAGAAAATTCAGATTTTTTTTTAGAGGTGGTAATGGAGAAATCTCCCACAAAAGCTTTTCCAAACTGCTCTACTATTAATTACCTTAATTTATAGGTTCTTTGACCTTGTTGCAGATTGTAGTTGCCTAATTTCAGTTCATATACCTTGGATTCAAAACCCACTTTCTCCTAGTCTGGGATAGAATTCCTTTGTGTAATTAACTGCACATTAACTCTCACTCTCTCTGTTAATGAGCAAAACCAACTGCACTGCAAAAACCTTGATTATAAGACTTATTTGCCACTGCTTGCTTCCTTTTTGAATGTGAAACTTCCACAAAATGGGGCTAATAACACTGCTCTGGTGGCAGTTTTACCAGTGTTGTACTCAGTGGGAAGATCATTCCTCAACTTCTGGTTCTATTAAGACACATGATATTTTATTACAGCCATTTATCAGGCAATTAAATTCTTCCAAGTATTGCATTATTCAGTGTGTCTGCCCCACCAGTATGTGCATCATCTACAGCCTTCAGAAATACAGAAAATCATTCTATAATCTATTGAGCTGGGATAGAAGAGGCACTCCTTAAGAGTTAGGACAAGCCCATTTTACAGCTCCATTAGCAACTTTAATAAAATTGTCAGCAAGCTATTTCGTAATTCATCCAGCTTCCTATCTTAGCATTATTAATTGTGATTTAATGGGGCATCTTGTTCAATATCTCAGACAAATCCACTCATTTCACCCCCTATTGGCTTTATGGAGAAAACTTGCAACTTTGGATTTATTAGGCAATACTTTAATTTCTTTTGCCTGCCTTTTCAAAAGCCACAGTTGAATTATGACACAGAAAAACCTTGTGAAATAGGCATATGTATTTTCAAGTATCTGTGTTTTTAAATGAGTATTTTTCTTAATTTCAGTTTGACATTTTTTTCCATTGTTTATTTGAGAATGAGGAAAGATGATTTACTGGGAGAGAAAAGAGAGGAAGGAAATTTGTTGAAGGCAAAAACAAGTGAAAGAGAATCAGATATCAAGTATCCTTTCAATATCACCAAATGATGTGTCAATAGGAAAGAAGCAGTTTCACAGAACAAACAGAAAACCTGTACAAATATGTTGCAGGGTGAAAAGCAGCAGAGTAACTGCTAGAACTTTATGCTTTCTCTGCTGAAGTACTTCAAGGAGTTGGTTGTAAGCTCTGAAGGAAAGAAGTCTCCTTTTTTGCAGTAGTTGTATTTAAATAGGTAACTGTGTATACAAAACAAAGGTCCTTTATCATTCTTATGCTGATAGTCCCCAAGTGCAGATGAGTGTCACTTCTATAAAACTAATGACTTGACCACATAATCCCTTACAGCAAAAAATAGCAAACTAATTCCACTAGTCTACATTGCTTCTGCTTCCACCTGTGACCATCTTGTGTCACTGAATCATGTGTTTGTCTGTAAACACATAATAAAGTGGCTTTCCCATCAACTCCATTTTTCTAGTGCCCCTTTCCAGAGGAGCATCCTCTTAATTCACCTGCATTTCTATGTTATCAGTTTATGGTCTCCCTTATTTCCTTTATTGTTTAATGTTGGTCAGATTCTGACTCTAATATCCATTGGAGATGCCTCTCTTCTCCTCTGTCAACAGCTGAAGGTCCAACAAGCTACCTTGTATCTACTTTTCCCCTTCTCAGCCAAGTGGGTCAGAAAACGTGAGTCTCTTGAATGTCTGAAGAGATTGTGGTGGAGCTCTTGCATTTGCTCTTATTCTTCTGTACCACAGTTTTGAACCTTGGGCAATATACATCATGAACATGTTCTTTCTATTTCTTGCACCTTCTTTCCAATATGAACAGTCTTCCTGAGCATTGACTCTGTTTCTATAGTCCACCTTTGCTTTGGCAGTCTGTGTCTGTTCGCCTTTTTTCCTTTCTCCAGCCCTGAGCAGACCAAATTTTTTCTAACAAAATGTGTCAAAATAATGTTATAAAAAAACCATAAATATGAAGATAAGGTCTCCAATTTCAGTTGTTGTAACCTCTTCTCATCTAGGCCTCCTTTTATTGCTCAGATCCATTAGCTACTAACAAAGAGAAAACCCTAAACTTACACAGCCATCAGAGTTAGCACACTTTGTCAATAAGAATGCAGACATATAATTTCTGTTTTTCCTTGTATAATAAATTCAAACTTATTTCCTTCACTTTCAGGTCAGTTACTTCTATTCTCTCAATTAAAACTCTTGCATTATACAATAGTACAAGGCTAGGAGCCTGATTTCCCACTTCACAAATACCTATTCTGTGTTCCATCCCAGCATCCACTGAGTATTGAATTAATGCCTTTCACAAACAATTTCCAAGGCTTGTTTTCCATTTTCTTTAAATATAATTTCAAGGATCATTTTTTGAAAGATTTTCACACACACTTCCATGTGTGTTTTTTCTAAACTGTACTAAATATGACTATAGGTTAAACACATTTGGATATCTGTGTATATACATATGTGTGTATTATGTTTACATGTACATGCATATATGAACACGCATTTAAATATATACATATATGACATATGAACATGGAAGATGACATTCTTGTTTTGTTAATGTGTCTTCCCACACTTATTCATAGTGCTGCTTTCCATGGAGTCAGGAGAAAAAAGAAGTTAATAACACCCATGTTTAACATCAGTCTGAAATTTCCCCTGAACCCTCTGTTCCTTGTCTTTTCAGTCCTCAGTATATCAGAACACAAATTGTGTAGTACAATGTACCTTTACACAGCCCAACAGTGGGGTGGTGACCTCTGGGTGTTACAACAACATAAAAGCAATGCCAGTAGGAACTGAGAGAAAATAATTTCAAACTTTCTGATCCAAGCAACATCAAATGCTGTTGACAAAGAAAAGGTTATATTCTTTGAGGCTTTCAAAACAAATGCATTACTTTAGGCCTACAGTGAAGGTGATTATGATTTTATTTCCATCAACAGAAAGCACTTAAGTCAACCATCAACCAAAATGAGAGTTCAGAATCAAACTATAATTTTACAGATATAGACATGAAAATATTTGCAGTGAATACTCTTCCTTAGAGACATATCTAGTTCATTTGGCATTTTGCAGTACATACTAATTCAATGACAAAATCCACCTATACAATAATTCTTAGTATAAAAATTAATTGTCTTAATTGTCTTTTTGTGCTCAAAAAACGTAGCAGATATAGTGCTGGCAGTTTCTTCTGATAAAGGTGGTTGAAGAGAACTAAATTCTTGATAGCAAATATCTTAGAAATACTTATTTCCCAAAATATTTTTAACATATGAATAAAAAACAAGCTATTAATAGAAAAGATCCTACCAAACAAAAATGATGTTTGGACATACAAGAGAGGGAATCAGCTGCCTGACCTCCAGCTGTCCTTTTCAGCAAACCCACCATGACAGAACATCCAATGGTTAAGCATGCCAAGATAACAGTCAGGAAAAAGTGCTCAAGTTATTAGGAACCAGATGGCCATATAGGAAATAATACATAGGTATTTTGCATTGGGGTCATGCTGTTGCCAAGCAATTCCATTGGCGTTAGCTCCCTGCCAGAGTAAGTAGAGGTGCAGGGTAATGGCACCGTATTAAAGACCAAAAGTACAATATGGTTGTTTCTCATGCTGTAGATGTCTTGAAAATAGACTGATATCTATGAAATTTACATACCAAATTAGGGAATGAGCATATTTCCAAGTATAATTTGGAACGTAACTTAAAAACTTGAGTATTAAAATAACAACTATTTGCAAACAAAACAAGCATAGTCTGTTTTATAGCTCTTATAAACTCCAGTGAGACCAAAAGATCAGTGATAATGCCAATAAAGTAATTAATTACAAAAAACATTTTTTATGTAAAAAATGTTTCTACATAATCTCTACTCAGCATTCAAGTAGGAAGAAAGATTATCTGCAATGAATGGATGATCCTCTAGTCAACCTGCTAAGAATTCAAAATTAAAGTTTGAAGTTTATGGTAATTCAAAACAAGCACCACAAATCTTTTGTATTGTTAGAATGAGAAACAATTGCAAAAAAATATGTATTTTCTTACTGAAAAAATATTTTTGCAAAGACACACCATCATGGGTAATCGATGGCATAATTTGTTTCCTGCTCTCAAAAAAAATAGAAAATCTTTCTCACAAGCATACCACATCTTATTTCCATCCTAGTTCTTTCTGATTATGTGAAATGGCAAAAGTTCATTTCTGCCTTATACAATCTCCTTCATGCTACCAGAATGGCAGGCATCTTCTGACACTAAATATGTATTGCCCCAAGCCATTGTTTATAACAGAGTTTGAAAATTAAATTGAAAATATTAGTTTCAGATTTTTCAGTAGAAGTAGGGATGGGCAGTGATATTATTGCCAATGTATTTATTAAACAAAAATCATCTTTAAAGAGCTGCACACCCCACTGGTTCAAAGAAAATAGTAAAGAATTCTTTCATATTATTGAGTTCAGTTGAAAATAACAGAATTTTAATGTTGAAAAAAATTATTGTTATTATGCATATTTATTACTTTCAAGAGGAAAATGTCATTGTGGGGTTCTGTTATTATGCCTGATTGCTTTCCTAGGAAGAAATGTGTTGATTGTCCTACTTTTCACATTAAATAAAAAACATTTTGAGAAGAATAGTTTACAAATTAATCAAAGGTCAGTTTCTCTGGAAATGAGACCCCATATTTTTATCCTGAAAAATTTTTTTAAAAACAAAATGCATTCATTACTATATTCACTCCTTATCATGCATCTTACTGGAGATATGCATGAGTAGAATGGCAAGAAGTTTGTATGTGTCTCTTTCAAAACTTGCGCAAAACAAGGGGAAAAAAAGAAAATTATCAGGTGTTTAAAATGTACATAACACACTGAAAATAAAACCATTAAATGCATCTTCTCTACTATGAATCCTTTCTTTAAAAAATATTGCAGAAATAGATGGAATCATACAAGGTTTTATTTTATTTGCCATAGGATTTTTCATTACGCACCTCCTGATTGTCTCCTGGTTAAATAACATGAGGTGCAAGATATTATAACAACCTATCACAGACATATGCTAAGACTTTCATTTGTTACCAAAGTTATTTGAAAACATTTGTTTAACCTTCAAAAATACTGAAAAATAATTTTACCGCTCTCACTTAAAACTTCCATTCAATAAGAGCCAAACAATGGAAAATTAAATTATTTTTCCTAATGCTATTTTTCCTAAACCTCGATTTCCAATGACATGCAAGATGACCAGAACATTAGTCAGAAAACATTGTTAGCTGTGTGCACCTGGTTGAAGGAAAGGTAGACTTTAAAATAGATTTCACTAAGAAATAGAAGAGTTTCTTAACCAGTCATCTGTTGAAGACAAATTTTGAGCTTATTGTTATGAATAAACACTGATATTCTCTATATCTTTAGCATCTATACCTTTTTTTCTTTAAACATATTTATACTGTAGAGCACTAAATGTGGAAAAATATAGTAATGTACATGCTGTGCAACATTTCCACTAGTGTATATAGTAGAGAATTTTTTTAAAAAACATTTATAGGTTTTAACTAAAAAATCCTGCAGAATTCATTCAAACTTTTTCATATATTTAAAAAAGAACTAAAATATCACCAAACTTGGACAGGTTTTCTGTGAGGGTCTGAAAATTTGTCAGAAATCAACAGCAATGCAGAGAGACTAAATACAGCATTAGTCAAATCTTAAGCACAAAGACTCTCTACAAGTTTAACCTAGTTCAAAACTGAGCAGAGCTGTTTGATGAGACACCAGCAGCACAAATGTGTGTGTTTAGCATGCAGGGAGGAATCTGTCTTGTTTACATATAGGCAGCGAAATAGAAGCATGGCAAAAGGAGATCTCCACGTGTAAGTTCATAGATTTAGATGCATGTGAAAAAAACAGTGTTTAAGAAGGGTCATCTTGCTGGTAGATCTCAAACAATACAAGATATTTCTCTTTCTGAGCAGAAGAACTAATCTGTCACAGTAGTTTGCTGTTAAATCTGGCAAATGTACCATTAAAACACCTCTGGTGTACACCTACCTTGGTGGTGTAGGTCTGGAAAACCAATTAATTACTCTGAGTGAAAGATGGCTGAAAATATTCTCGTGTAAAAGTGCCATGGGGAAGATGTGTTGGTGCATTTTTCTACATTGATAAATCAGTGTTGTATTCACGTATCACGTACAAAGTCTCATTCATAAATAAATAAAGTGACAGACAAAAGCTAGGAGATACTTGGAACAAAAAGTGTTCTTGAAAATGGCTTAAATACACTGTGAAAAGAACCTCAGCTAGTCTGGTTTATACAAAATGATACAAATTGGCTGTAAATTCATTGACTTAGGTCAGGAAATGTGAAGCCAAGAGTGAAAAATCTCAGGATATTGTGCCAAAAGTAAAGCTTTGTCAGGCATTTCTTAGAATTATTTTTGAGAACTTTGTTCTATGCGGTACCTAACTTCACAGTATTCTTACCTTATTCAGTATCCTCAGTCAACAAAGACACTTGCACATTATTAACCTGACATGGATCTTTAAATAACATAATTTTAAAAAATATTATGGCAGTAACAACAAACATTTGATTTAAGATATTGTTTGTTGAAAAGAAGATGAAAAAATGCTTCTATCTGATGGAAGAAGGGGTGAGCTGACAAGACCAAAATAGCTTTGAAATATATTTCAAAGAGGCTAGCAAAATATTTGTAGTGCTCTGTATCAATTTTTGATTCCCCAAAGGAATGCTTTAGGATATGTCCTTCGACTCTGAGACTATTCAATAATAATTTGGCTCTACAGATTTGGTTTGCCAGCATTCTTTGTAGATTTTCTGAGTCTGATGGGAAAACAAAGAACAGCTACTAACATCCAGCAGTTATTATAGCTGCCTCTTTACATTTCTCCTAAGTGGGCACTGGAATATGACAGTAAAGATGAACAGGAGCCTCTATGATTCCATAAGCCAAGGAACAAAACTAGAGTGGGTTTTACAAGTAATGGGAGTAAACTGCAGTGAAACATTTTGTGAAGATTACAGAGATTGTGTTGAGATTTTTAAACATCATATCTGTCTCGGTTTTAGAGACAAAGTTTTCAGGAGGAGGCAATCTGGGATAGGGTACCTCCTCCCGAAAGGAAGAAAGGGTTTCCCCTCTTCCCTCCACAATGAAACAAATTAACTGTAACAGGTGAAAGTGACAAAAAACCTGAACTATTTATTAACACTAAAAACTAAACTATTTGTTAACACAAAGTACAACTGGGAAAAGCAAAGAGGGGAAAAGGAAAAGGGTGCCTGGAAGGAGCTGATACCAGGTTTCCCTGAGATGGCACCAGGGCCACCGTGCAGGCCCGCTGGGGCCACTCCGTGGGCTCCCCGGGCTGGAGAGAAGGGAAGGGAGATAGGGAGAACAGGGGGAGCAAAAACCAAACAAACAGAACCCTTTTTCCAAGCTCTCAAGGAAGAGCAGGACAGAAAGCAGCACTGCGGTCTCTTTGTCCCCTGTCTCTCTCAGGACGTTGGACCGAGCCGTTTTTGCTGACTCCTGCAGGTGCCGGTTCCATTGAACAGACACTGGGTCTGGCCCCATCCCCCGGGTTCATCTGAAAGGTGCAATAGCCCTGGGCATTAAGCAAACAGCTAAGGAATAAAGTGGCTTCATAATATCACTCCAGGACAATATTAAAGAGGGCTAAGACTTCTCCTTTTTCCTCCACCTCTGAATCAAGCACTACAAGGATTTGACTGACAAATACATTGCATAAATAATACAGGATTTTAAATTACTTGTTTTTTTAAATACAAGGTGGTTTTAACAAAACATTTTAGTCCAGCTAAATAAAATGCAGTATTTCAGCTAAGATATCACATAAGACAAAATTAATTCTCTGCTTAGTATTTCAAGAGCAGATAACAGCTAAGGGTTAAATACTTCTTGAGATAAACATTATTGTGATGACTGAAATCAGAATGAGTTTGAAGTATACTGCAGGAATATCCCTATATTCAGATCCTCTTTCAGTGTAATTGCTTTTTCAAGGAAGATAAAAGATGTGCAAAATACTGAAAGGTTATCTGGTCATTTGTGAAAGCAAACAAAACAAAATCAAATAAATAAGGTGCACAGTGAGGGATAAAAGCTTAGCTAGGGCATTAAGATGCTAGTGATCACAGAATTCAAAACATGGTAGATCTTCAAATAACAGAGTTATAAGGTGTTTTTTATAAAAATAGACTATATAGGAAAAATGTAAAAATACACAAGCAAAACTGAAAAACATTTTAAAATAAAAGAAAGTATCAAATTAATTGTATGTATCAATAGTTGCTTTACAGTAGGTTTTTCTATGCTTAGAACCTAAAACCTAGTCATTAAAATAGAACACTGAGATATGCCTACTTCTTTATCTACTACTCCTACAACTACTGAAGTTAATGCTAGAATTTATCCATCAAATAACATTAAAAAACATCTTCCTTGACAATTTTATAAAACCTTTTTCATTACTTGAGGAAACATGCTTCTTAGGAAAAAATGTAAGAAATGTAGCCTTTGCATTAATAAATGCAAATCAACCAAATCTCATTTTATTTATGGGTGTTGTGACAACACAGATATTACTGAAAGGGTTCCATTGTCCTTATTGCAAGAGGCTTAATTCAAAAGATATATTCATAGATGATATAAAACCATGTGGACAATAGTTCCTGACTATAATTTTAAGAACAATATTCTCAATTTTAGTGAGTATAAATACTTGCTGGATTCTTTGTTAATTATTTTTTTAAATGAAATTACTGATATTATCCTGGAGCAGATGACAAAATTCAAACCTATTATTTTCTCCATCTAGAAAGAAACATAAATGCACACAAAAATAAAATTACTTGGATGATGAAGATACATAGATGTTGCACTTCAGGACATGATTTAGCAGTGAACAGTGCAGTGCTAGGTTTAGAATTTGACTCAATCTTAGTTGTCTTTTCCAATCCTAACAATTCTGTGATTCAATGATATTTTTCAGCCATTAATTTTTGGCTATTGTTATCACCCTCTTAAAACTTCTTAGAAAGAACATCAGGGCCAGATATGGGTGTGGTATCAAATTTCAACTACTGCCTCTGTTACAGATTCACAGATCTGCTGATATTTGTTTAAATACTTATAAATTTGCAACATATTGATCATTGCTTATAAACATGTTTCAAGGAATGACGTTGCAGATTTTCCTTTTTTGTCAAGTGACCAATAATGTGGCAGCTTGTGAATTTTCAAGTGCCTCAGCTGTTACCTATAGAAGAGAACACAAGAATTACAAAGCTAGCAGATTCCAGCAACACACTATTGTTGGTAGTATCTGCTTGTTCTATGAAGAACTGCCTAGTGAAAGATATTTCACATTCATATAGCTCCAGGAAGTATTCCAGGGTGTAATACTAGGAAAGAATGCTAATGAGCAATTATTATGTCATTAAACATTAAATTTTAAGTAGCCATTCTGTTACTGCATGTCCTGTTCCTGGCTGCATCCTGCAATGAGAGGAAGGTAAACAAGTGGGAAACTGAAACTGGAGGTTTCCTCAGCTTTGTTACTGGCTCTTTTATTCAGTTTCTCTGTGGTAATGATAATGCCTTTAAAATACTGCTTTCTGTTTCCCCATGACGAAAATTAAGATAATAATTAGATACCTATTTCACAGAGATAGTCTAAAGATTAGTAAATGTTTGAAAAATTCTTTTAAAATATAAAGCCCTATATAAATGCTAATGATTCTTATTAAATTAACTTGGTCTTGTGCTGGGACCCACGCACTGGGAAAAGTAAAGCCTCTCAGTAGTCACAGGAAGAATAAAGGAAATAAAAAGGAAAAGAAAACCACAAGCACAAACAGGAATTCCTGTTGGTTTATTCTCAGTGGTCAGTTTCTGTGGATCGTTATTCTGTTGATTATGAAGTCAAACATTTTTTTAATAGTGATTGCCAGCACCTGTCAAAGAGAAAATTACCTTCTCCTGAGAAAGGAAGAGGCAATAGTGCATTGTTATTTTCTGTGTTCTTGCTGCGTTCTCTAATGTTTCACTAACTGTGGCAATTGTCTCTGTGCTCCTCACCCCCACTTCTACCTTCTGTGCACTTTCTTTTGCTTTTGAACTCCATCAGGAGCCCTTGGTTCACCCTCACTGCCACTTTGCCATGCTGCTTTGATTTCCTGTGCATTGGAACGGGGTATTCTTGTGCCTTGAGGAGGGCATCCTTCAAAATCATGCAACTCTCCCAGACCCTTTGCCCTTCTGGGGCAGTCTCTGGTGAGAACCTGCCAAACAGAGCTCTGAACAAGCTGAGATAAGTTCTCCTGAAGTCTGGGTTGTACATTTGTCATTATCTAGCTCATTTGTCTTTGTCTAGCTCATTTACACGGGTCTTTGTCTAGCAAATGATGACTGAACAGAAAGTTCAACAAATAGAATATGGACATTATCAGAAATAAAAATATTACAAAAATTTTTTATTACATTTTTACCCTGGATTCTTGCTCTAATTATCACTGTGCTTTGAACTATGTGTTTACCAGAGCTTTTTTAGAAATTTTTTTTAGAGTATTTCATGGATAATATACTAATGATCCTGTTAAGCTTTGCTATTTTTCTCACCTGATTGCTGAATTTCTTCATCTTTCTTTTCTGATTCAAACCACTACAAGATCCTGTAAAGCATCTTCACCGTATTTACATCTCTGGCTTTCTCTGCAACACTATTGAATATTTTCAAGAGATATTATTTACTTTGTGTCTCTTTATATCTGCCCATAAACTTCTACAGGGACATGTTTTTTCAAGCAAACCCCATGCCTTTTTTCTAAATCAAATTCTGTATATCACAACTATCCCTGAAACTTTCTCTGTCTGCTTTTAGTAATAGGATAGTTTTATATAAGTGCTAGTGATAAAACTATAAGCAGCACTATTAGACATGTCTTCCCTTTGGCTTTATTTGTTTATTGGAAGCTTCTTCCAGTGATCTCCATATGCAGTATTAGCAATTGAGATGATCATAGTTTAAAAATGACAGTGAGGTGCCTTGTACGCTATGAGGATATTGGCTTTTTTTTAATGTTCTTTTACATGTGAATAAAGGAGAAATATTTTACCTCTCTAGCAACAACCTTGTGCTATTGCCACAAAGCTAAAAGCAAAAATATTTAAAACATTGGATACAAGAAGGAGACCTCTCTACTGGGTTCTCTAACAATCACATAAATTTTTAACTGGGCATGCAACATGACAGCTAATAAGCTACACATCAGCATTTTCATATAATGTTTTCAGTACTTTTTACAGGACTTCTTAAGAAGGATAAATGATATGTAAATACTCTGTAGTTGCATTTGACCTGATAGTGTCTTCCATTGACACAGTGTATTCACTAGAAGCATGTGAATTATTTGTAGTTACAAATGAAAGATTTACAGTGTAAACATTGACACATTTTTATGCCCTTGAAATTGAATTTTATTAAATTCTTTTCAAGTGATTCTATTTTTTTTCCTCAAATTTGATTAAAATCCCACACTTCTTGGAAATGCAAAAGGATGCTAAATTAAATTATAGAGATGCTAAAAAATAAATATCTGCAGAGCTAAATCTCATAAAAAAATTAGATTGGACAAGTCTTTGTTCCTAAGTCAATTAGAGATAGAACATCTGACAATATCATGAACAAACACTACCATCAACTTCAGCAGTTCCCCAAAGGAAGAACAGTTATTTGCATTTCCACATTTTCACTTCATTTACAATTTAAACACATCTTAAACCTTAACAAAGACTGCAGTCACTTAACAACCTTCTTTAACTGTGAAAAAAAGTCATAAATTCTCTTCGTATCACCAAAAGACATGTAAAATCTTCCATTAATCATAAAATGTCAAGCCCTTGCTGAAACTTTCAATGAAGTTTTACTTTGGTGGGCTTTAATATAAAAATATACATGCGTTTCCTCAGAAATATGTGTGCTCTTTTAATCTGGCTGATATTGAGAACTATGAGACAAGGGTCTTCACAAAGTTTTTTGAGGTTTTATTTTGTGGGGTTTTTTTATTTTTTTTTGTTCTGTTTTGTCTTTTGGTTTTTGTTTTTTGGTTTCTGTTTTGTTTTGTTTTTTGTTTTTTGGTTTTTTTTGTGGAGAGATGATAAAAAATTGGTTACTTTCCTGTTACAAAACACAAGCTGGATATCTTAGTATTTGGGACCAAAATGTCATTCTACTAAAAATCATAGTACAATTGTTCATTCTGGCCTAGACAAAGACACGCTCTAGATAATTTGTAATTATATGACTTCCAACCTTGTTCAAAACCTGTAAAAGTTAATGGGAATTTTGGCATCCACGCCATGGTCATTAGATTGAGTTTTGAATGTTCTGAAAAAGTTCCAACTAACATCAGAGTGGAAATGCATATTGTCCCTGATCATCTTACCATTTTCTTAACCTGTTGAAATAATCTGCCTGACTGAGCAAGTGATTGAAATCTCTAATTCCTCATTCAGATCTTATGACCATGACAGAGAACATCTATTGTGTGCTATCATATTTGCAGGATTGGTGCTTTTTTTGTTTGGTTTTGTTTTTAGGGGTATTTTTGTGGTGTGAAATTCTAGTAATAATTCTGGTATGGGAATTACCCTCTCTTACTTAAAACATAAGACGCAAATTTCAAGCTTTGATGATGGAGGACAGAATTTCTTTTATCTTATAATGTATTTGAGCCACTGTTTTTTTAACTAGCAATCCTGCTCTGGAATCAGAGCTGTAAATTCATTATGTATGAATTTACATAATGCTGATGTAAATTATGCATATGCTTCAATAGTTGGTACAATTAAAAACAGGAATAAAGAAGTCAAAAGCTGTTTTGGGAATGTCAAAATTTTAATATTCTATCCACTATGCTCCTGAGTTAGTCCTAGAACCTCCCTGGGTTATTTCCTTCAATTTGTAATGGCTTGATTTAATTTCTAGTTATTAGAAGATACACTTTACATTTCATAGAAAAGCTGGAGAGGCACAAAGCATTACTACAGGGACAGAAGACATGACAGAATAAGTACTGGTCACCTTTGTCCAAAACACAGAAACAAAAGCTACATTTAGGGAAACAAATAGTTTAAAATGAGTGCAAACAGCTCATATTTTTTGCTTTCTCTAGGGTGCAAAGAAGCACCAGCCTGAAGGCTCTTACCCTCCATGCACTATCCCAGGCAAGTATGCTGTATTCTGCTGTTTATTATTCTCTGGTGCTTGCTTAAAACTGGGCCAGGTAAGACCAACCACTCTGCTGGTGCTTTTTTTGCTTGAACCCATTTCAGTGTTCTGAATTGAGGATATACATATTTTTGACAGGTCAGTGTCAATCACCATTTTTCAGTGTTAATCACCATTTCTCTTTATCATGTCGGTGGTTCATGGCTGAGTGTTAGTGCATGTACAGCTCTCTCAAGACAAAGCTTAAAATAATTTTGCAGGGATGACATAAGTCTGTACTATAAGTTTTATGGTACCTTTGAGACTCATGGCCCAGCCCTGTGGGCCTTGTCTGTGACTGAGCAGCGTTGATAGCCCCTGATTCTGATTGTTACAAAATATCACCAAGTAATCAAGGGCTCTTGGGTTGTGTCTATTGGAATGAAGAATGCACTTGTGAACTGCCAAATAATCACAAAATGATGGAGAGTAATTCAGGTTAACTGAATGCAGTTGGTATCAAATTTAAGTGCAGTCCAAAAGCCCAACCATGTCATAATGCTTTGACCCGAAAAAAACCCTAATATTAAATTGTGAATAGCTTTTGAAACAACAACAACAGCAACAACAACAATGCTAAATTGAGGTCAAGAACCTTAGAACTCTACAATTCAATGTTTCCAGTATAGGTTTGGATCACAATTTAAATCTGTATTTTTTGGATTTAACAAATCTCAAAACTTTTTCTACTTTTTCCCCTTTACTTGCAGTGTAAAAGATAGATAATTTTTTCTTCTGGAAAGTGTAAAAAGCTATGTTTGTGAAGCCTTTCCCTACGCCATGATCCATACCACTCAAACCAGAGAGAATATGAAGTTTCTAGAATGGTCTTATCCAAATTCTGACATACACTGCTTTCCCTCTGACATTTTGTATTCTGTAGATGTTTCCATCTGAAGCTGGTAAGGATATGGGGAGGGATTTCCAAATTAATGTTTTCATAAGAATTTGCAGATAAAACCTAAGATGTACTTGACAGCTATGATATTTGAACATTAAATTACTTTGTAAATGTAAAATACTTTCTACTATCCTGTACTCTGGTATTTATTTCTTTTTCTGAAAGTGTTGAAACTATGTACTGCACTTTCTAGTAAGTACTATAGTTTACAGGAGGGTAATTACACTTGTCTCATAAAAGCACAACAGGAAGAATGGAGAGTTTCTAAGGGGTGTAGCTTCAAAATGAAGCTTTTCTTTCAGTGTTAATTAGGGTAAGAAGCAATTACAGGGATATGCACTTCTGTTACAAAGACTGCCACTAAAATCCTTTTTGAAAACCTTTTATAGCCAAATAGACATAAAGAATTCATTATTATGTTTCTTAACCTGTAGGTCACTACATTTACTCTAGTTTATTGCATTGAATCCAGTGGATTATAATCGACACTTCTATAGTAACAAATTGCATAGTCTTAAAAAATATAAGCAGAACATTCTCCTGCTGCAGCAATATTCATTGAATTTCACTAAATTTATGAGACCCATAGAGGAGATAAAAGCTCCTTTCCAAGTGTTTTTACTTATATATTTTCCTTTTGTCACAAAAACCAGAAAATCAGAAAAGCCATTTCTCCCACCAGATGAAAGCTCCTGACACTCCAAGGCTTTGCTTAGAGACCACAAACCCCCAAAATTCAAGAATATAATTTCTTAAATGCCACTAGGAGAATAGCTGAACAGGAAACACAGAAATAAGATAAGCATGTAGTGGAGAATTCGCTTATAATATCACAGAAACATTCAAGATCACATACTGTAAGTATCAAACATGGAGGCAAGGAAGGAAATGTTCTGCAGGATATTATAGAAAAAGGTCCCTTCTGAGAAACAGCGTGCTCACAAATACATATTTTTTACTTACTGAAGGAATTGAAAAGACAAAAGTAATCCCTAAAGCAAGTTAGAGCCACTTTTATCTTTCCTAAGGAGGATCAAAAGCAGATCAGATTCAAATGCTTAGGTCAGGCAAAAGCCATAATA
The DNA here is from genome assembly GCA_013400915.1 of Pardalotus punctatus. Taxonomy (NCBI): domain Eukaryota; kingdom Metazoa; phylum Chordata; class Aves; order Passeriformes; family Pardalotidae; genus Pardalotus; species Pardalotus punctatus. The sequence continues at coordinate 157,188 of VZTX01023580.1, forward strand.
AGAACAAAACTTTCACTCTCCAGATTCTTCCCTATACGCCAGCACAGATAGAAGATATCTCAAGAACCCTTAAGTTTCTGGGAACACAAACACTGCAGATATACATAGTACATATCAAATCTCCTTAATGCAAAGCAAATGTCCTTGGGTTGCAGGAGCACACAAGGGCACAATATAGTAAAGTGGTTTGATCCTTGGGTTGTTTACTTTTAACACCTGGACTTCGAGAGGGCAACTCAGCACACAGTGGGTTTCAGCAGAACAAAGTACATTGCTTTGTTTCTGTCTTTCCTGCTTGCCATTTCCAGAAGCAAAATGTGGGGAGCAGGGGTTCTACCTGCTCTGCACAAACCTATTCTTTTTTCTCCTCTGTACCAGAAGGAGACCTGCCTGTCCAAAGAACTAGTGTTATAAATATACCTACTCTTTTGTCTGTACTATTTGACTATAATAACCAACAGTACTTTGAATTTTTTTTAAAATTTCTAAGATTTTGACATCTGTCTGTTATTTAAATAACATAAACCCCCTTTATTTTAAGTGGAAAAAAAACAGGAATGATATGGGGGGGAAAAAAAAGAACCAACCCAACAAAACCAAGGCCATTATTAGAAAGTATGTTTTGCATAAAAGCATATGTGGGAAGTTTGAAAGTGACTATTGTGTGGCTTTAAAGGAAAAGATGTATTTCCTCCTATGAAATGTACACTTAAATTGCTTAAAGAGTGCTTTAGCTTGCACTGTTTATATAAAGATTTTCACAGAATCACAGAATGGAGGAAACTAAGGAGCAGATGTATAACACCATAAAACAGAAGTCTTAAAAGGGTATATGCAGGATGTTAAGTGAAGTAAGTGATCAAAGAAATCAGAAGGCTGTCTAAAACACTAATAGTACACTTGGTGGTTTTGAATAATTAACTTTATTAGCTCCCTAGAAATGAGAGGACTGCGTGCAGAGCTGACTGCAGTTACCGTACGTCAGGCAGCCACCTAACGTGACGGTAGCTCACAGCCTTCAAACGTTAAAAAGAGTACTGCAGGGAAATACAATTTTATGAAATAATTCTACGACCACCAAAGGATTGTAGCTGAGCACCTGAGGCTGACATTACATAGTCATACAGGGTGCATCTGCAATGAGTATGCAAGACACAGAGGGTGAATGGACCAGCTCATGTGCAGAAAGCAACGGGAGGGGGCAACTGAACCCCTCTACACCAGTACTGCAAAACCCATGGTTTAAATGCACACAGTGCATCATGAGAACAGATAGAGAATCCCAATCCTATCAAGAAATAGATCTGCTGACTTCAATGAAAAATCAGTTGCAGGAGTCTTGAGGAGAACAGATGAAATTAAAGATTACATGTTCAGGGAAAATGTAAGGGGAATGGGGAAACCCAAGTCTGGATTGCATAAATAATGCACTTTGCCAAGGAACATGCGATAAAGCCACTATACTGAAAGTTATGGAGCTTTAATTTTAAGAGAATTTTAATTTTTAATTTTCCATTATGCAGAGCAGTGACAATAATCCTTAGTTTTCCATACTTTATGATATTTTTTCCAAGTGTTTTCTAGCATCTCTGCTTTTTCTATAAGAGATCATTTCATCTACCATGCAACAAAAGGATGGCAGAAAGCTTAACTCTGAACCTCCTAACATGTAAGATATTATGATACTGGTGATCAGGTAGGTCTGACTGATTAGATGTTTATAAAATGTTGAACTATAAATAAGTATAAAGAAATGAACAGATGTTAGTGTTGACAAGTAGACCCATGGCGACTCTAGCATACCAACATGAGATAAAAGAGTAAGTTCTGTAAAATCCCTGCTATCTTCTCAGAAATACTAAGAGTATAAAGCGGTGAGAAAAAGATCCCTTAAGTAGGGTGTTCAGGGAAGTAGGGGAACTCACGGAGTATATGATTGTCTGCTCCTACATCAGCATCTTACGATATATCAGTATCTAATATCCTAACATGAGTTCTTAGTACCTCTGAAGAACAAGTCTGTCCTGAATTAGAACAGGTAGTAACACAAAATATCTCATCCCTCCAGAGAAACAAACATCTGAGTCTAACATCTGCTTCATTTGAAGCAGAATGTGGAAAGAATGGTGAGGGACTAAGGGGACAATGGAAATCATCAGGGAACTCTAACATTAGCTATTCAGCAGGCCTAAAGTGTATTTCTTCTAAATAATGCTGAATAGACTTGTTTAGAAAACAGACACAGATGTTGCATTTATTTTTATATCTTAAAATATAATATACTTTATAGCATATAGTGAATTTTTAAATACTTACTAATTTAGAATTCTGAGCAGTATTGAAGTAGTCTTTAAATGAGGATTAAAATAAGAAAGAATATGTACAGGCAGGCCTAGATTCTTCCTTCACTTTAAATCCTAATGAGAATACCCTGCAAAAGAACAAAATGACAAGAGAAAATTTCAGTGCCTAAAGTGTATGGTAGGAGCATAGCACCATTAGTACTCAGGAAATAACCCCCTTCCCACTGACTCCACTGGCATGTATCCATCCTGTGACCAGGACCAAATCCTGGACATCTTTCATTCTTACACTGACCACCTATACACATAAATGAAAAGGACTTTTAATTTATATCTGTGCATCTATTTGAATGGCTACTGGAGCTGAGAAATCTGAGTGAGACAGAGGGAAAATAAAAGGGATTCCCAACCCCAGACCATGGTGCCTCTGAAGAGACAGTCTTGCTTTTCTTCCAATCTTGTTTTTAGTCCGCCAACATTTATGTTGGTATTTAGGTAATAGTAAACTTGTATCAGTTGCCTCAGCTTGTATGTGTGTATATGTCAAGGTTTGACCCTGGCCAAATGCCAGGGACCTATGATGTCTACTATCTATGCTCTCTCCTGCCAGGTAAAGTAGAGGAGAGGAATCAAACGAACACAAACACACTGGACTCATGAGTTGAGATGAGGCAGTGGTGGGGAGGGGACGCATGGAAACATAAGCAAACAGGTGGGGAAACTTAAGTTGCAAAGTGATTTATTAACCTAACAGAGTCAGAGGATAAATGAGAGGTAAAAATAAGCTCTTAAGACACCATTTCTTCACTCACTCCCCTTCCCTCTTAAGACACTGTTCCTCAGCTCACCCCC
>VZTX01023580.1:160439-178681 GCA_013400915.1 Pardalotus punctatus
GGTGCCTGGAGCACCTCCTCCTCTACCTTCTTCACTGACCTTGCTGTCTCCATGTTGTTTTCCCTCACATATTTTTACCTCCTGCTCCTCCTCTGGCTAAAAAGAAGTGCGTGCCCCTATTGCTTTGATTTCTTCTTAAATATGTTTTTACAGAGGCGTAACTAACATCTCTAATTGGCCCAGGTTTGGCCAGCAGCATGTCCATCATTTTCAGAGCCAACAGAGAGTGGCTCTGCTGGACAGGGTGAAAAACGTCCAGAACCTTCACACAGGACACACAGGAGCCATCTTTGTGCCCCTCCCTACCCACTAGCAAAAACTGGGCCAAGTAAAACCACCACAGTATATATGAGGGAATTTATTTTGTTGTTTTATTTTTGTTGTTTGTGGTTTTTTTGTTGTTGGTTGGTTATTTTTTGCCCAGCACTCTTCCTTCCAGGTTCTCTGTCTTTTCTACAAGGCACCAGTCTTCTCCCTGTGTCTGAAGCATAACCTACTGGTCAAAACTTTTTCACCCCAAGCATGCCCAGTCACTCCCAACCTAAACTAAATTTTCTCCCTGTTCCAAGGTTTCAAGCAGTCAGGTGGAATAGAACAGGTAACTTTAGCTTTCTACTGACCAGTGTTCGAGGAACCCAGCTCATGATGAAACAACATAAATGATGCACAGGTTGTGCTGTGCAATTAATTTTCCCAGGAAATTGTTTATCAGGAAACTGTGACCCCTGATCTTTAGTCTTGGTTAACCTTCATGAGATATTTTCCCACATCTCTATCTTCAATCAGTGAATGTGCCTTCTCTGTGTAGTATTGTACAATGACTGTAGAGTACACTGCAAAATTATCATGGTGACTTTCATACCACACCTCCACCTTCTGAAAGAAATCTCTGGATAACTTGCAAAAAGTTTCTTGCCATCCTTTGGGAAGAAATAACAATGGTATTAACTTACTACTATAGATTTTACAGATTTTTAATTTTTTTTAAAAACCAATTTGCAGTAAGTTTAGCTAAAATAAAACCAGAATACAAGTTGATGCCAGTAGGATTCTAATGGCAAAAATTGTTCAGGCCATTACCTCAATTATTTCCTGCAGATTTTGTCTAAACTCAGTGGCTTCAATGTCTTCATAGATTTTGAAGAGCTATCAAATGATCAAGTATCTATATTAAAAAAATTATCTCAACTCATTAAACTAACTAGACCTACTAAAAATTTTAAATGCCAGAATAATTCAAGAGAAAAATTTAATTTATTAAGCAAATGCATTATATGCCTTCTTTGTTGCTGTTAAGAATCTGATTTCAAATGAGGCCCCTATTCTCACTAAACAGATGGACAATTACATGCACAGAGCTATAAAGTGACATCTAGTTCCTAATCTTACCTTTATCTTCAGCTAATGAATAGAGAAAGACCCAGTTTGTTGCCAAAGTTAAACAGGAGACAGCCAACCTGTGCAAAGAGGCATCATTATTATAATTCAGGAAAATCAAACATGGTTACTGATTTTAAATTGCCTCAGTCTTGAGAATGACCACCATATAGTTCCTTTTGTTTACTGTCTCTGGACAACTCAGAGTGAATTGTTAGAAACCACGATCGATTCAGAACTGTTCCAATTTTGTGCACAGCTGAACAGCATATTTCTATGTACTTTAAATAGGTAAGCACTTCTGACCCCTGGAATCATTTGCATAATAAGCAAAATGTAATGCACTGTTACAGTTGTTAATGGTCTGTGTTTTAAGCTATCATTACATATGACTGAAATGCTTAATTAATGAATATGAAACTAAAGATTAAAATAATGAGCATGGTAATTAAGAATGAATCTTTACCTACCTTGTTTGAGTTGAAGTGAGACTTCTACTGTATGCAATGAATGTAACAGTCCAGCTACAATCGAATTAATTTATTATACTCCTTAGAGGCCTTCCAGGGTCACTAGATTATTCAAGATTCAGAAAAGTCATGAAACTTCAGAATGACACTTTGGGAATTGTATTGTAATTAGCAAAGAAAGTGAAGAAATATGACTCTAAAAATCTGCCCATCATTAAGCAAAAAAAAAGAAAAAAAAGTAATAAAGTAATTCTAAAATCTCAAAAAAAAAGATACATAGTGATAAATTAACCACTTTAAGTAATACGCATCAGTGTTTCACAAAATAAAGTTAGTCTAAGACCTTCAACCCCTATGTTCTTGATTTTGCTTGAATCAGCATTACAAAATTTGCTTGTGAAGATAATGAGGAGGTCAGGTCTCTTCTGACTTGAATTATCCTGTGATCCCATTTAAGATGATACACATATACATACAATTGCAGCAATAGAATATCAGTAAGCAAAAAAGTTTTACTAAAAGATTCAGAAAAAGGGATAGCAATAGGTAATCTCTCCTGATTATTAATATCTCTGCTTTACAGATGAGAATTTTTAATAAAAGGAAAACCAGCACAATGTGCCACCCCACAAAGTCAACAGATGAACAGAAAAAAAGAGATATTAGCTTTCAAACATAGGCACACTTCTACAACTCTAGAACATGCAGCATGGAATAAAATTCAGTCAAGAAAGTTTGTCTCTCTAATAAAATCATACATTCAAAACTCTAACAAATCAAAACCATCAAGTATGCAGTGAGACAAGACTTTATGTTAGAGGAGCTGCAGTCCTGTGACTGTTCTGGTTTTCTTAATCTCTACTCTCTTGGTCCATTGTGCTTTTTTCCTCTTTAGCATTTCACTGCAAGATTTTTATTGCTGTGTCCCACCCACACTTGCATTTTAAAGCTATCTATGCTTTAATATTTCCCATTTTCCACATTTTCTTGTATAGTGAAGAAAAATAAAACTATAGTAATACTTTTTTGCATATATCCTTTACAGGATTTCCTGGGTTCATTAAACATACTGTGTTTCCACAGCTGAATATAACAAGGATTAAGTAATGCACTTCAAATTTTATTCCCATTTGGTTATGATCACAGACTCTGAAAAAGAAGCTCACACAATTTAAAGAACTTAACTGTCTCTTGTCTGAAATTTTAGTTTTCCTTTCTACAGAGCTGAGAATGTGCTTTGATTTTTAAAACCCTTCACAGTATTTTCAGACTGGTGCAGAAGTACTTTGCTGTGAATTATAGGAAAAGGCTTTAGAAAACTCTTCAGTTACAGCCACTCACCTCATGCTAATTTCTGCTGTTCATACTGAGCAGGGGTTTTCTCTGTATAAGTGAGACCAGCTGAAAATTCAGAAATATCCCTGAAAATTGAAGACTTTTCTGTAAATTGACACCTGTGCAGCACTTGGTCATTGTACTCTTTTTTCTTTCACACCTTTTACATTTTTCTCACAAGTTCGTCATTCTAATTCTCTCTCACACTCATGAACAAAGCTGCAAACCCCTCCTGTATCATTTCTATCAAGCCACTATCCAAATGATGACATTTTTCTCTAGTTTTACAGGTGTTATCTGCTCCTGACACTGCTCTGTCAGGTCTAAACCTTCTTGACTGCACCATGGGGAGGTACTGGAAGCAGGGAGCATGGATTTGTCCCTCTACAAGGCAATGTACCATGCTTTCATATACATATTTGATACAAGCATCATTGTCTTAATACAGAAATACTTAAAAATTGTAGAAATTCAACCCTTTATCCCATTTTCAAAGTTTTAATGTCAGAGTTGGTGAGTGACTTGGGCAGTGTGATAGATTATCTATAAGACTGCAAGTTATCTATGTTCCTGGCCTGCCCTCCCACAAAAATTTCTGCCACTGCTTCTGAGCATGATGCTCCTTTCTTCCTGTTAGCTACATCTTCCAGGGCAATTATGAAAAAAAAAAAAGGGTTTCAACATACTGTTTATAAACATATGATTGATTGTTATTTTTAGCCGTACAGAGAAAACAGAATTGAGATGTTCTTGCTTGTGAATGGAGAGATATCCCTAGCAATGGGACTTACTCTTTCTTTTGGAATAGGTAGTAAGATATCAAACTCAGTATGTGCGTGTCAGGAACCTGCTTGCTATAGCCAGAGGTTTATAGCAAGATGATAAAAAATTTCCCAACTTCTACATGAACAAAAACTTCCATTTGCGCTCCCAGTGGAGCAATGATGTGTTGTACTGGCACATCTCTGGATTGCTCTGAGCCCAAAAGACAGTGCATTAATTTTAGGGCTGATACAGTGCTCTCTTATGTTTATACATGTTCTGTAATATTGTCCCTCCTCAGTGAATACACAGAAGACTTAATTCTTCTGAACTGTCATTCAAGCACTACTTGCAAGATTGTTTTCCATTAAAATTATGTGTTAGGGAGAAGATGAGCTCTACAATCAGTAGTGCCTCTATATGATACTGACATATCAGGACTCTTTTAGTTATAAGAGGCTTTTGTATACACAAAGCACAGCAGTTTCTTTTTTTTTTAAAAAAAAAACAACAAAAAAACAAGAAAAAAAGAAAAAAAAAAGGCAATTTAACAGAATTTGACACCCCCTTTGACACCCCTTTCCTGCAGGGTTCTGCATCTTTGCCACAAGCCAGCTCTGAGGTGATGCAGGCATGGAACCAGAGACCCTCTGAGAGTGTTGCTGTGTGACAGCAAGCCATAGGCAGCCCTGTGGGCTGGGCATGATCCTGATGACTGTCATAGGACTTGCTCTGCAATTCTTGTTCAATACTGCAGAATTGTTCTCCTGTCCTAAGAGCACACTGCCTCTGCCTACCTTGCTGGCAAGCTGTCTTTCCTTGCAAAGCAGCCTACTCTTTTGTCCCCATACACCAACTTTTTCCAGAGGTGCTGACTCAGAAACATTTATCATTTCAGGCCAGAAAACCTTTTAAGTAAGCAGAAGAGGAGGCATGCATTCTCAATTAGGCTCTAAATTTGCTTTTCTCAGGAAGAATATTGGTTTTCAAAAAGGACCTCTTCAAAGCCCTTGCATTTTACTTGATGATTCAGCTCAGGAACACTGAGTAATGCACACGATATTGTGCATCTCTGGAGCTGTTTAGAAACAGATTGCATATATGAAATATGTGGCTTTTATACCACCTGCATTGATATAATTGCCTCTGGGCCATTGATTTCATTTTAAAAATCCATTACAATTGATTTTATAGTTATATAAGCCATGAATACTGAAGAATATCCAGCTAAATTTGTTTGCCCATGAAAGTGATGTTATTGGTGTGAAGATCTTTAAGCTATCAGTATTATGAAATATCAGAATCAGCACATTCACTTAGATTGGAGAACTGCCTCTATGATTCCTTTTTGAAACAAAATGACATGTAGAGATGAGTTAAAAGTGTGTTATTTGCTTCTCTTGCCTTGAGCAACACCTTTGTTTGCTTACCTCGCGTGACCTATTTCCACATGTAACAGCATGATTTCCATAAAGTAAATGACAATATTGGCATCAAAATACATCGCTCTATGCTAACGCAAAGGCATATGGAGCAATGCTTGAAATGCTGAGTTATTTTCTCTGATGTTACACATAACTATGCAATAGGCAGTTTGAGAGGAACCACAGAACATCTGCGTAGTAAACTTCTATTTACCACACGATACTTTCAACAAATTCCTGTAAAGAGAGACCATTATGGTCTGAGAGGGAGAGACCAGGGACATCCTGACTGTCAACAGGTGACTTGCCCAGTGAACACATAAATGCATTCCCTTTTATGAATAACTGTTTGTCTGCTCACACTATCACTAGTGTCATAATACAAGCATAAATTGTCTCTGTTTTGCAGGCGTACTTCAGAATTAGCTTAAAACAAATCAGCTTGAGTAACTGAAGTGAGAAGTGACTTGAAGGTCTCTTGACAGGGGCTAATGATAAATGGTAATTCACTCCGTTATGAGAAGCTGAAATGGGGTACATTTCCAGTATTCATGTTAAATTTAGTTTTGACACATTCATTTACATTCTGCAAGGGGGAATAGAAAACACATTAATGAAACTGTCAGATAAACTGGGAAATGTTGTGATAAGGACAGAGAAACAGCACGAAGAGAAAAAAGGATTTGAAACAGAAAACAAAATGTGTTCAGAAATTTGAAGACCAGAGCAAATAGGAATGTAATATTCCCTCCAATCCATCCAAGGGCAACTTCAGCAGAATAAACCAAAAATCATCAAATGCCAAGAGAGTTTCAGATATTGATTTATATAATAGTAAAGATGACTGACTTTTTCTTGCCACTGGAAATAGAGAAATATGGGTTTGGACCACCTTATCTGCTTTCACATAGCAGGAAAACAATATTTTTGTCTTATTATATTTAGAGCCATCATTAAGTGTAACCAATTTCTCAAACCTGTCCAAGAAAGACATTGAAATAATAAATTGTGATGATTGACTAATGAGAAATAGTAAAATAATCAAAGGTGTGTGGTTTAGACAAGCAGCTTTTATGGGAGGGCATCAGAGAAGCCTGAAAATGTCCATTGAGGAATTTCGAGGAAGAAAGATGGTCAACTTTCTACAGGTTGGCAAACGTATTAGGGAGTAAATAGGATAAAATTATGAAAAAGAAAATTCAGAAACGACACAGTGCTTTCCAACAGTGAGGACTATTAAACTTTGGGAATTGTGTCTCAATGAAAAGTAATGAGATTTTCATTGTTTTGGCCAACTTGCACTGGTTGAGCCCGTCCAATTTTACAACAAGGAGTAATTGCAATGACAGGGAGATGGACTAGATGACTCAAAACACACTTTTTCCGTCCCTAGTTTTTATGACACAAAGGATATCATCTGGAAATACGTATTGCAATGGGAAATGTATTCTTCCTAATGGTTACAAATAAAGGCAATTTTCAGATAACATCCTCTCCCTTTTACTTCTCTGCTTTGACTGCACATTATCACACTGGTTTTTAAGATAAACTAATAACATACACTTTAGAGGAAAAAATAGTGCAGGGAAAAGAGCACTGGAAAGAATCCCACTGTTCCTAAGACTGCAAAATCATTTTGCATTTGCAAAAACAAAGTTTCTTTTCGTTTATGACAGGTATAGATAGTGTAAGTGAAAATTTTATATATCTTATGCAAATTCAAAGGAATATAAAGAAAGTAAAAGAAACAGGGAAAAATGAAGAAGAAAAGAAAGGAAATTAATGCATTCAATCATAAATTTAATTTGGTTAGTGGTATGCCTAAAATGTCTGTGTTTTAGAGTCTCTAATTCACCTTTTTCTTCACTAGGAAATATTGCACCTTACTGGGAGGGCATTGAATACATTTTGGGTTGTGGGAGTATAGACATTTCTTTCACTTTTGCAAGGCCATATTTCTTTCTTTCAAATGCTCAGCAAACTCAGTGTATGACAGGGCATTGAGAAATATACATTCCCTTTATATCTGTGTGAACTCCACATCATCAGTAATTGTGTGAAGAAAGTCACATTTGGGGGAGATTACTATCATTACAGTCACATATAGCACTTTCCAGTGTTGTTGGAAGCATTAATGCTCAAAGTATTTGCTCTTGAAATGTTTGTTCCTCCTTATTTGGTTTAGAGGAGTTTGCATTTTTTACAGGAAAATGCTCCCTTACTTCCACATGTCTCAAAGATATTGATAGACTACAACTACTGTACTAGAGGTTATCTCATTCTCATATATTTCACGTAGAAAATAGGCAAGATTCTCTATTTTAAACTTGGTATGTTCATTTGATATCTTTCAGTGGAACTGGAAATGACTGTATTTTGTTAAGAAGCACATTTACTAGAAGCCATGTTGATATCAGATTAGAACAAAAATAATCTTCAGTAAAATCCAGTAGTTTTTTCAGTCTATTTTGATGTACCTTTTGTACCCTAATGTGTGCCTGCAAGTATGTATATGTGTATGTATATGCATATGTATAATATATATGTATATATATGTGTGTATATATATACATGTTATAGGTATCTACATTTATATTGTACATATATGTATGAATAATAATATTCAATGATAATATAAAAATATATTTATGTATAATAAATATGTATATCATATGCCTGAAATATATTAGTAGTTCAATAAAAGTCTAACTAATTTAGTATCACTGTATATTAATGCAGAATCTCTGCCAATGTTATCACTGATTTCCATAACAAATTCCTATCTTTTCATTTAGTTCAGTTATCACAGCATAGGTTTGGAGGTACATTTTCACATGCAAAACCAAACGCATTCAGATAGAAGGCATTCCACATTATGGGTCTTAGCACATGAACCTCAGTCATGTTTCTGACTTTGAAAAAGTTCTGATGTCTTACAAAAAAAATTCTTGCTTTGTAAGCTTGGGGAGAAGAGGGTCTCATGTGCAAGTCTAGATGCCAATGCTGGTTTTATATTTAAGTCATGCAATAATGAAGTAAGATCTGACATAACTCCTTGAAGCTCCAATAGTCGAGTCACATAAACATACGGGAAGTGCAACCATATTCCTATTTAAATATACATTTATGAAGATTCACTTGCTATGATGAAAAATGTAGAGAAAACATGCACAAAAATATAGAAACTACTCAGCTTGCAAAAGGTGAGAATGAGCTTTGTACTCTCATTGGCTATTTGGCAGGTTATTCTTTCATCTGAAGAAAACAAAAGGATATGAGATCATTGGAAGAATGACAAATAAGGAACAATTAATCCACCTTAATGCAAAAGGTTTAACTTTGAGCCTTTTCAAGTTCCTTTATCTTTTAAGCTTTTCTGAAGTTTTATCAGATCCTCCATCCATATAAGGATATGATTCAGCTTACTATACTTAGCATCGGTTTCTTGATCCCTCTTGGGCTAATCTTTGAAAAATGCCTGCTGACATTGTCAAAGAGGGTGTGAGACACTGAAGAGATAAAACAGGAAAAAGTAATAATGGCTAAACTAATTAAAAAATTAGAGGCACAAACCTGTAAAAATATGTTGAGAAAATAGATGAAGCAATGAGAAAACCAGAAATATACGTAGTGTCGTTGTTATTTCTAGACAGCTTGAGTCATAAGTTATCAAAATGTCTGTAGCTATCCTTTACAATGGTAATGAAACAGGAATGTGCTAAAGTAGGTAGCTTCTGGCACAAACTCTCTCTGTTCAGAAAACCTATAAATCTGCATGCTGCTTACTATGCTTCATGCATGCAAAAGGATATACAAGACTAACAAATAAGTAAAAACAGCATTACAGAAAGCATTTCCATCTTCAAGAGAATACAATATTTATTTATTATTATTTATGAATTCTAGAACATAAGCAGTTATGAAAAAAACAAGTAGACAGATTATTTTTGCTACAGGCACAATGTACAAAAGTGTCTCAGTTCTTCAGCTTGCCAAGGTGTGGTCTATTTGCCAAGTAGATGATCCATTTATAAATAAGAAAGCAAGTATTTGATCATGACCCAAGTCTCAATAGACTATTTACCTGCAGAAAAGTACAGATTTCCAACAGATTTTTCTCAGAACACACAAATACTATCGGACTTAAAAATTCCAAACTGGCTAAAGCCAGGAGTATCAAGTTGGATTCACTGTGGGGAAGATGACTGATCACAATTTCTGCTGTATTCATCTTGGGTGATCAGAGACAAAATTTAGCAGCTCTACAAAATGTATACAACTAGCCAAGTTCCACTTAAATGTATAGTCTCCTATCTTACAGAAGAGATTTCTGTCAGCTAATGCAGATCTATAAAAAGTAGCTCCTATATTGTGTAAACAGTGAACTATAGCAGTTAAAAGCTAAGTCCTTTGTGCAGAAGACTGTATTAATCATCCTGAAATATTTCTTTTCCATTTTTTTTGTGGACATACTCTGAAAAAATGGCTTTCTTGTAAGGATTTTAAGCTGACAGGGCTGCAGAGATCATGCACTGGTGGAGTTCACAGTCCTGAAGGGTACGGGTTATGCAAAGAATAAGGTCATAAACCCAAATTTTAGAAAAATAGACTTCCAGCTCTTCAAGGAGTTAATCAATAGGACTAATAAGGAAACTGCCCTCCGGGACAAGGGAGAACAGAACTTTAAGTTTACTCTCCATGCAGTGCAAACACTAGCAATCCCAAGATGTAATAAATTTGGAAAGGAAAGCAAGAAACCAGCATGACTGAGTGGAGACCTGGGGGTCAGACTAAAGGGCAAGAAGGAAATGTACAGACAGTGGAGGCAGGCACAAGTATCCTGGGAAGGCTACATGGACTCTGTCCAGTTGTGTAGGGATGAGGACAGGAAGGCTGAGGCATAGATGGAGCTGAACTTGGCAAGGGATGCAGAGAATACTGAGGGTTTCCACAGGTGCATCAGCCAGAAAAGTAAGGCCCAGCCAGGACAGAGTGCCCTCCATGGTAAATGAGGCTGCAAAACTCATAAAAATGGATGAGAAGGCTGAGGTATTCAAAAAGAGTTTGGCCAAAGTCTTCACTTGCAACTTGTCTTCCCACACCTCTCAAGTGGAAGAAAAACAAGGCAGAGACTGCAGGAGCAAACTCCCTCCCAGTGTGAGAAGATCAGGTTTGTGAGCACCTGAGGAACCTGAATATACATAAATCTATTGGACCAGATTAGAAGAATCCCACAGTCCTGAGGGAATTGACTGATGTAGTTGCCAAGCAACTTTTCATGCTATTTGAAAAGTCATGGCAGTCAGATGACTACAGCCTGTCAACCCCAAGTCTGTGCCTGGGAAATCATGGAGCAGATCCTCTTGGAAACTATGCTAAGGCATTTAGGGAAGAGGGAGGTGATTCAAGACCTGCATGGTTTCACCAAAATGAAGCTCTGCCTGACAAACATAGTGGTCTTCTATGATGGAGTGACTATATAAGTGGACGAGAGAAAAGCTATGGATGTCATCGACCCCTTCTCATATTTTGAGTTTTGTGGGACTTCCATCAAATTCAGTGAATGAGAAAGGAGATGTGACAAGTTCTTCCAGGTCCAGACCATTCAGCTGCAGAACATATGATACTTAAAACCCTCTAACCTAGCTTAGATAAATCTTTTGTGACACAACAGCATGAAGGAACAAAGATGTGATGCACTGCATGGATCTGTTTCTCTTTGCTAACACTAATTCAGTGCTGGGTTCCTGCCAATTCCTCTTTGTACTCTTACCTGTCCCGTGATGTATGCAGACAGGAGTCAGAACAAAGGCAAAAGCAGATCTGCGGGGGAATCTGTCAGCATTAAAATCACCCTTAATTTTATTTCAAAGACACTGTAATTTCAAAGACAAAATCTAACATTTTAGAGGTTAACATAATGTGTTGCATTAGTGCAGACATTTCATTCAAAGCTGTCATATTACAATGATAATATTCTTAACCTAAAATTAATAAACCCACAATCACTAGCAGCAGACTAGCTGATCTTTTCTTTTATTGGTCACTGCTTTCTAGAGATGACTAGGAACCACTCTTTTATTACTGATTTTTCTCTAATTTTACACATCATTTTGGTAAAGGAAGTAGAAAAACACAATTAAAAAGAAAATAAATCCTGAAAAATATTCAGTGGAGAAAGACATGTTCACTGTCATTAGAATAATTTCATATCCATTAAGGGTCTCATTTAATTTTTATTTAATTTAAATTTTTAATTATTTTTAATATGCAAAAATAGGATATAACTGCATTTAAGAAAAATTTTGAAATTACAGTGTACTTTCCCACTAAAAAAGGTTTTTTCTTCTTTGTTTCAAATGGATTTTGTAACATTGATACAGTCCTGCAGGAGATATGATTTCGAAGACCCAGTATTTTTAACCTTTTTAATATTCCACTCTTTCATGTTTTAATCACCTCTTCACTTGACTGCTCCCCTCTGCAGTCAACTGACCCAGACAAAATTCTCTTTTCACTGAACTGCTTGACCATTCAAATACAGCCCAGACCAAGAGGAATCTATCCAGTTGTTTTGCTTTACTAATGCCTACGCTGTTGTGATAAAAGCAGAACTGACACTGCTTTGCCTGGCAAGATGTTGCTGTTCCACTGAGTTTCATTTCTTATCAAGACTTCATTAAACTTCTTTTTTACAGTTGCATGGTTCATCTTTCCAGTAGTCCTAACTGGAAAACCTCTAAGAATATCATATGCCTCATCACCCATGCAATAAATGAGGATGTTTACGTGCTCTTCATCAGAGACTTCCTCTGATTGCTTCTGCAGTGAAAATTTCTGATGCTGTAGTGACTTAGTGAAATTAAAGGACGATGTTTCAAAATGCTTAATATCACATTCCCGCTGCAAGAAGATCCTTATTTTGTCAGTATAAAAATACATGCAAAAGCATAAAACTGAACTTATTACTTAAGAATATAAAGTTCTCATTTTGATTTCATACAGTGATGCTACAGAATTAGACAGCAGCATAGCCTTCCACCAAAAATAGGCAAATATTGCAAGCATAGTTACAAGATAAGCCATCCAGCTGAACATTTCCATGCTGGCTCCTTTTCAGCCTGCCATCTGAAGCATATCCTTGGGCTTGAAACAGTATTACATTTTCTGTGGGTTTCTCTTTTGCCTGGTAAAGTACTTAAGAGACATGTTGCACTCTGCTGTTCAAATGGCTCCAGTAATTACCCAAAGACAGTAGCATCTGAAAGTACAGCTAAGAGGCAAAAGTTTAATCTCAAACCATGTGAAAGACGAGATTGCCTGGTTTAGCACTTAACTGGCTGTTCTTTCCAGAACATTTCCAGGTTTGCATCAAATGATGTTTGCAATTAGTATTCCTGCTGAAATAGAAAAAAATCCCAGAATGGTTAGAAAGTAGATATGAAGAGAGTATAGAAAAAGACAAACCTTAAGCCTTGCAGAAATCTATCCTACTGAAAATTAAATACAAATGCATCTATAGGGTGTTACTGTGGTTGTGAACACAGGCACCCTAACATTTATTTTAAAATTATTTGCATCTTAGATATGCTAAGAGGGTGTTTTCAAACGCACAGATCTGTGCGCACCACTTCTGTGGCAAGGGAAGTAATTTGCCCAAGAAAAGCACTCACCAGTTCTGCATGGAGACACTCAATGGACATTTCTCAATAATTGTCACAAATGTCAGAAACTGTCATGACTTGCTCTATTGATTTAAGCAACATATCTACCATACTGCTTTGCTAGGATGTCCTTAGGAAGTATTTATATACTAATAATACTCCCTTCTGTATCTTCTCCTTATATAAGAAGTTGAGAAAGCCAAATAACTTTTGGAAAGTTGCTTAAATCTTCCAATAAGAATTCAAGGAGCTCTATTGGCATAAGCATGATAGAATAAGAAAACAAAACAGTGCAAAATCTGTGTATAAAATTGGCATTGATTTTTTTCATATGTTAAACTTTGAGAAAAAGAGATATCTAATTTAATTTTTAGATTAAGATTTTGTTTTGCTAAATTATCAACACAGCTGTCACTTTCCTATAAATAATGTGTTTGTGTTTGGTAGTTATTTTTAATAGATCTTACCAAGCCATTATTTCACAATCACAGAGCATAAGCATCTTCCACTATAAATTATATACATAACCACCCCCAGCTTAATCATAGATTTGATACAAGGCAGTGAATGTGTTTGGCAGTCAGTCCAAACATCAACACTGAATAATATATTTGTTTTATGACAAGCCCCTGATCTTCTATATTAAACACAGTACATTTATTATGAGCATGAGACCTTCTTACCTGCACAAATCATTCTATGTTGCCACTTGTAAAAACAACAGTAATAAAAGGTTTAGGAATAAAAGCAATTTCTTGTTAACTTTTTTGTTTTTTCAAATGCTAGATGGTTATCTGATTTTAAAAGAAAACCTCATTTTACTTATTGTGATTGCTGTTTTGTGCACCTGCAGTGAATTCCTAGTATACTTAAAGAAAATCTGTGTCCCAAAGCAATATCATTACTCAAATATATTAATTAAAATGCTTTAGAGTGAAGTGATGGCTATAAATAGTTTCATATAGAATTCATCAGACCTGCATTTTCCTCTTAATTTTGCTACTCTTCTACTATCTTACCACAGAGAAATAATTTCTCTTCTGTTTTTTGACTTTAGCTATTTATTCTGTTAGCTTTTGGACTTGGGGACTATTTCCTAGTATGCACGTATTGAGCACAATGAGGCCTTGGTATCACGGTTTGTGCCTGTAGGCATTTACTGTCATAAAAATACAATAATTTTTTTTACTAATAATCTTGACTTAAATAATGTCAGATACTGCAAATTTTCCTACCATTTCCATTCTTCATCTCTCAAGCAAGAGTAAACCCCCTTGATTTCTTTTCCTCCCACTATAAACTATATTATATTAATAAACCTTGAACTTGGTTACTTAATGGAACTTCGTTTTGCTTTCTTATCAACACTATCCTATCTGAAAGCATTTCTATCTGGGACATATCAATGCTGAATTTTGTGTTTTCACCCATTCTTCCTCAAAAATCAGATGTACATAAAAGTAGACATGATACGATTGTCTAAGACATGCTAGTGTGATATCACTGAGTGAATTGCTGCATTTCACTTGAATCTTTATATTAGAGGAGATAAGGGGGGAAAAAATCCCAAAACCTCATAAATTCTGGTAGCATCTTGCTCAGTACAAGAGGAGGATTTTCAGGAAGCCATGAAAACTCGAAGACACCTCATCAGCAGTGTGAGATTTGATACAGTAAGTCACTGCACTGGTGGTACTGTCACAGCCACAACCTCTATTTTTATTCATTTAGCTTACCTCTCTTCTTTCATTAGAAGAGCCCTAGAACAGAAAATTTTTAACATTTTTCATGTTCTTTGCAGTATGTTGTCAGCATACAACTGAATGAATTGCCATGATCAAATCTTTTTTTGTTAGTAGTATCCATTTAACATGTATTTTCCTTGAAATTCCTCAGACATTGCATGAGAAAGAGGAAAAAATACCCAGGTTTCTCTCAACTGTGAAATCACAAACTTCCATGTGGGATGAAGGGTAGGTTTAAGAAGACTAACTTCAATGCAAAGAGCAGTTAACCAGAAAACTTCTCTTCTTACTTGTACAACAGTTCATAGAAACCCTTCTTTCAAGGCCAGTTTTCAGTTTACTGACGATTCCAGTGTCCCCAAGAAATCAGTTATTGGGAACTATTTAAATTATTGCAGTGGTTTAGACCTAGAAAGTGCAGAAACTGTGTACAAACTTATAGATCTATTTAGAGAGCTCCAGCTGGCTGTGGTACAGATACCTGAGAGAGATGGATTTTTCATCAGTGTTAATGTTACCCTAGCTCTGGCTGACAGTGCTTTAGTATTTGCACTAGATCTATTTTGGCTTTCCCGCAGGATGTGTTTGTATTGTCAGGAATTAAACTGAACTTTTTTTATATGAATCATCCCTTGCATAAAGACCACAAAACATTGAAAATATGTTCTCACAAGTTTTATCCTTCTTAAATAGTTATTAAAATCTATTTAGGATCTCAGGCCGTAGAGGGGTGCCTTTGTCTTGAAAATGTAAGGAAAATAAAAATAGACAGAAAGTCATATATTAAATTAGGAACATATTAATCTCTCTGCTTCATCATTTTCCTGCAATTCTTTGAATACATTTTTCAGTATTATAACACTTGCAAGTGAAAATATTTCCATACATATAGGAAAAAATCCAAATGTGTTCTTTCACAGATTTGTTCTGTTAACAAATATCCCTCAGGAATGAGAAAAACAAAATCATGTCCCTGTATACTTAGGGTTATTCTATTCCACACACGTCTTAAAATAACTTGCACCCAGATTGTTCATATAAATATTTAATTGCTTTTTCTTCACTGTACTCAATGAATCAGTCATATAACTAAAAGCATTTTATGGGAAATACTATCTCTACTCAACCTATGAACATTATTTGCATAACTCAGAATAGGTGATACATGTACTGATGCAAGAACTCATAATAATACATTTGGCAATAGAGAGGTAGGTGGCCTACAGAAATATAGATAAATTTCATTAAAATATTCCTTATGTCATACATATCTGTGGATTGAAAAAATAAAGAAAACAGTATAAATTCACTTGGGTTTGTATTGGGTTTTGCAGTAATAATTAAAAATGGCATTGTGGTAACTGGGATTAAAGTTTTCTTTCTCCTTGAAACAAGTATTAAATGGATATTAGAAAAATTTACTTCATATTTGCACAACTATCTATTCTTTGAGGAAAATCCAGTTTTTAATAATAAGAAAAAATTCCCAATGTCTATCACAATTTCTTATCAATGTATCAGATACATAATGGCTACCAGTTTGGTTCAGCTGTGAAGGAAGTTTTGAATTTTTACACTTAACCTTGGAGTTCTGCAGAAAAACAGAACTAATTTCCCAAATTTTGAACCATCATGTCAGAGTGACTTACTCAGTTTATATGTCACCTGGTTTGCACTCGAAAAGTAGCAAAAAAATGAAAGTTCCAAGCTACCTATGCTGAAGATATAGCAGTAACTTTCTTCCTCTTATCTCATCTTGGAGTGTACCATCTCTATGGCCTCTTCCGATTCTTCCCTGGTGTAAATACTGTCTTTTGAGAAATTATTCTATTCCTAAGGAAATAAATTCAGGCTTCTGAACCATGGTGAAAGGACAAGTTGCTATGGAAAAAAGAAAGAAACAGTCACACCATTACAAATACAACAAAAATAATGTTCACTAGGTGTTACACTTACATTAATATTCTGTTCTTAATACGTGTTGCCAGTTAGAAAAGCATGTGAGCTGAGCCTGTAATCCTTATATTTCAATGTGAATAATCCTGATGGACATTTAACAAGTATGTTTTGTGAAGGAAAGGACATCAAATCAAGGGGAGTTTTTTATCTTATGTATGATCTTTCATTCCAAAGTAATTCTGACAGCAGCTATGCTTAGTAAAGTACTTTTCCTGTGTGGTTAAATGTGTATATTTTTTTTAATCCAGTGAGGTTCAGGACAGTACTGACTTTTGCTCCCACGCAATTTAATAGCAATACATTTTAATTTGTAAATGCATATAAATTAATACTGAATTTTCATGTTGTCCTCCACTATCCTTGGTTTCCTTGTGACTAGTCACAACCATAAAAAAACAAATTATACCTCTGATTTCCCATAGCTATACACAAACACCTGTTTTAGACCGTTTTCTGAGCTTCAATTTTATGCCTATAGTTAATTCCCCTTAATGATCCCAAACATCTATATGTGGACACACCCAAGGGACTGCCTGTCCATAAAAACATACTGCAGCCAACTGCAAGGTGCGTGTTTTCTTCTGCAGCAGGCTGTTAATGATTGTCATTGCACCATTTTCTGGTCTTTCATCTGGTTTTCCCACCTAATAAAAACAGAAATGTAGCCCCAGGGAAAATTTTCTTTGTAAGCAATTAATCAGCTTCCTAGTATAAATCAAGTCGCTTTTTTTTGGGCAGTTCTAACTCCTCTGTTCAATATTCCCTTGAGACATGTGAGGCATCAGACTAGATGGTCTTTAAGGGTCCATTCCAAACCAAAGCATCCCATAATTCTACGATTTCAAAAACCTCATTTGTCAATAAAAATGCTGTATTTGAAGTTCTTTCTTATAATTGAAATTATCACTGGAATACTGAGCCTTGATGAGGACATTGATGTAAAATATAAACTAAGGACTTTTTTTTAAAAAATAGCAATACTACAAGACATAACTGTAAAGAATTTTTTGTTTTATAATTTCATGATACAAGCAAAATACAGCATTTATACTTTGGACCATCAAAAATTTGTAAATATACTTGTGTGGAAAAACTCTTAAAATAATAATTTTTATGGACAAAACACTGAAGACAGCTTTTGCCAAATTTTGTCAAATACCACTTAAATATAAAGCTTTAAAAATAATACTGCTCTGCTATTCAGTGATAGTCATACTTAGATCACTATATCTCCAAATTTACATTAACAGTCTTTCTTTTTGGCATCCTTTTTGCCAAAAGTTCTTCCCTTGCTTTTTGAGGGATCTGCAGTTTCAAACACAAATATGAATCTACCATCAGGAAAAATGACCAGTTGTCTGAATGCAACATCTAAATTTGATCTGGATGAATCTGTCCGAATAAGTACTGCTGTCCACAGTAGTACTGTTAATAAGAAAGTTATTGTTTGGTACTGATCATACACACCTTTCTTCCTTGAGCTTGTTTTCTTTTTCTCCTTTTTTT
>VZTX01023580.1:178734-244097 GCA_013400915.1 Pardalotus punctatus
TTAAAGTTTCTCTATTACTTTTATGCAATTGCTTTTCAAATTGTGGTAATTAGCATCCCCTGGTTGCATTTAAGTTAGTAATGAATTAGCCATGTGTGACATCAAAATCTGTGGATACCTTGATGACACGCTGTATTATGAAAGAGGTTAAATGTAGAAACACACAAATGAAACATTTTAAGGTTTACTGCTATCCAGTGTTAGTACTAGACTTTTCTGAAGTTATGACAGAATAATGATAATTTCTAAATGTTTCTAATTTAATATTAAATACTTAAAGTAGAAAATATACTGGGGAAAATAATTTTATGAATATATAATGCAGACTATGACATCATATTTCAGATATAATTTTGCACCACATATAGACATATGGTGGCTTGGAGATCTTGTTTTTAAGAGCTGAATTTGCACATTTAGCTCAATAAATGTCTTGCAGTGACAGAAACTGGGTTATTAATAAAAGCTTATTTGAAGCTATGTAAAAAAACATTTACTTCATAATCATGGTAGGAGCACTTATAGAGTAAAATACATTTTTTGTGACTATTTTTATATCATGTTAAAGTTTTGGAATGTTATTGTAACAATCCAGACTGCTGAATTCATATTCTATATTGAATTCTGAAGTTTCTTACAGTTGTTAATGTGTCAGCTTAATTAAATATATAAATTGCATATTATCATTAGTCAGTATTTGACATGTTAAAGACTCATGTAGCACACTTGCTTGAAATATTTTCATGATATCTATCAATATGTTCAGCTTATTCTTTCTTTGTTATAAAGAAATTGAGTGCTTTTACAACACTAACCTCAATTTTTAAAAAAACCTTTAGTTATACAGTCACTAAACAAATAGACTGCAAATTTTGTCAAGCATTCTCCCAGATTATAAACCATTCACATTTAAAAAAAGAAAATACACATATCTCCTCCCATATATCTATGCATTTCCCACACTTTATGTTCCGTTTCTATCAATTGTGCATCTGTAAACAATTGTTTACTTCAATTTCACGAATAATGGTTGTCTTGAACGCTCTCACTAGTGTAGAAAAATGTCTGAATCTGATCAAACTTCCATTACAAAAATTATCTCCTTTATTTTCCTTTTTATTTTAATAATAATTTCCCAAAACCAGTCAAAGGTATGCATATCATTTAATTCTACTCACAATAGGCTTTATTTGGATGAATTCTACCTTCATTTAAAAATTCTTGTAATTACAGAAGGGGATATCTGTAAAGAAATTGATACTTTTTTTGACTCAATTAAAAAACAAACCCACCCAACCAACCAAGAAAACCCCCCACACCTCAAAAAAATAAAGTTAAAACCATCTACATTAATCATTCTACTTCTTATAACAATAATTGATTGAAGTATACTGCATCTCTCCCATTCTATACTAGATGGGATTTGAATATATACAGAAAATATATATTGTAACATACTTAAGGTATCATACCTATGAAAGCATCTAACTCATCTCTACACATTGATTCTGCAGACATATAGATTTAGTGTTATATATGTTTTATATTATATTCTCAAACTAAGTCAACAAGATATAAAAACAACAGAAATTAGCATTTTCAATGTAAAACAAAATCTCAGTCTGTTTTATAACATAACATGCAGTGGCATAAAAAAATAGTTAGAGAACTCAATGACTGTCTAAAATATTATGCCTGATGACAGAGCTGTGGTGTGTTTTTATAGAGATGTATGCATTTGTTTCATCATGAATTCTTTAGTATGGTTCAGCAGGAATTTGGTATTTCAGTTTTTTCTTTCAGATTGCAATGTTTATATTGCTATGTTGGTTGTATATAAGTGCAGTTTTTTGGGCACCACGTTTCAATTTTTCTGCTTGTCCTGAATAACAGGAAGGGTTTTTTAAATAAGTATATCGTCCTTTGGATGTTTTCTGCATGCAGTGTAATGATCTGGCATTTGTGCATCTGCATCAATAGTTATGCAAATTAGGTTATTTATGTTATTTGTACCCTTACGAAGTAGTCTACTGTACTAATCAAATGGTGACAAAAAATTAGACAGTAAATCAAGGAGGAAAGCAGCATAGGTTTTATCATTTCAGGTGCAGCAAGTGTAGCACATTTGTAGTTCCTCGCATCTCTTCAAGGATGCTTTACCACTGAAGCTCTGTAAAATATTGCAATTAGGAATGCAAATATTAATTTCTAAATGTTTCTGAAACAGTGGCTTGCAAAGTAAAACTCATTTATAAGAAGCTTCATATATTACAAAGTGGTTATAATATAAATATTGTTGTAATAACAGTAGTGTGTCTCCTGTTAGACCAGCTGATATCCATGGGAAAAACAGGAGAGATTTTGGGAGCACAGATACTTCCCTTAAGTGGAAAAAACAATCTTTAACACTAGATCTTCAAGACTGAGAATAACTGCTTCAATTTTACCTACAACTGGTGGATTAATAGGGGTTAGTACTTTAGGGAATATAATATACTGAATTTCAAAGGTATAACTTTTCCAGGTTTTTGAAAGCCTATCACAACCTTTAAAATAATATGCCTTTCAGAATATACCATCATGCCCTTTATGGAAAAAAGGGATACACTTCTGTTAGATTTTCTTAGCAAACCCTGATAATCATATACAATATTGATAAACATATTGAAAGCCCCATATTGTGCAAAGTAAATTAGTACTTCTGTTGGAAGACTGTTTCAGAATCAGGTAAATACAGTCACAATTGCATAAAAGACACTTGTGAAGGACTCCATTTATGTGCATAGGGATAGGACAAAGAAAGAAGTTTTGGCTGTGTGTGAACGACGTGCACACAAGAGTTCTTATACCTATGCACTCTATATAATCTTTTGAATACACCTGCAGAGAAGGCAAGATCTATAAGATAGACTTTATATATCTCACTATTACTTCTTAAGGAACTTTCCTACTCTGCTATTTTGACTCTGATAGAAATAAAAAAATCATAAAGCTAATGGGGAATCATAACAGAGCTTTGCAAAATTAAATAAAACTGCTTTTCATAGTAACAAAGTACAAAAAAAGGGAAAAACCATAAATTGCATACATTCGTATTTTCTTGTTTAGAGCTCTTGTTTAAAACAGTGCAGATGAAAACCCTAATAAATTGTGGTTGAATTTAAAAAATAACTTTGGATTGATGCTTGGTTGCTGAAGTTCAAAGATGTTGAACCTTGCCTCTTACTTTTCTTCCTGGTTTCTTGACCAGAATTAAAAAGGTGAAAGAAAATTCTCAGCTCAGTTTAATAAACTAATATAGAAAATGTTCTAATATCATATTGGAAGATGTATGGAATTGCAAAGGGCTTTTAGACACATTCTTTCATTATATTTCTCACCTATCCATAAATGGGCAGCAGATCCCCATCATTGTGAAAATATTTTGACAGTAGGCATATTCAAATCAAATATTTTAGCGCACATTTCATAATCAGCAGTACTTCTACTTGCTAGGCAGAATAAAAAAGTTAAGCCATGCTTTTGATGCATATATTCATTTTTTTAGAGTTGAAACATTCTGCCAGCTCAGGATGGCTTCAACACTGGAATATGAGGTGTTTTGAATGCCAGGCACTCTGCAGTGCACAGAGCTCAGCTGTGTGTGCACGGTCACACAGTTCTTAAAATCAGCGCTCATTCCAGCCCACACTGCTCTAATCTATAGGAGACAGCTTTGTCAAAGCCATGACAAGGAAATCAGCTCTCTGACCAGACCTTTATAGAAATTTCCCTGTCTCCCTGACTTTTAGTAGCATTTTTACATACATATGACGTTTCCAAGAGCAAAGATAAGAAGATGCCTTCATACTCTTCCTGACCTTGCTCCACGCCTTCATACGATCTGGATCTCTGAGACTCAAAGGCAGGGTTCTTGTGATATCCCAGGGCTGACTTGTCTTGGCACATCCTGATGATCTCACAGGACTTTCTAGAAGGTAATATTGGGGTCTGTCTGACACATAGACTTGGTCCCAGATTTCTGTCCAGCACCATGGCAGTGCAAGAGGGAGCAGGTTGACACATCCAGGTCAAAAGGGAGCAAGGTCCCAAACACACCATGAATACAAGATAACTTTTGAAACATAATATGTTGGTCTCAGACCTAACGGACCATGTAGGCCTTGTATCCTTGTATTACCTTGTAATCCTTGTATTATTTGCAAAACAAAACCAGACACCTCCTCTGTGAGGACTGATGATGCAGGCACATGTTCCAAAAATTTCAGCCTTTTTTGCCTTTCATCATTCTAGCTTAAATAAAAAGAGCAGCTATTCCAAGATGATCAGTTCTTCAAAAAAGAGTGGAAAACTTTAATTCTGTATGTGACTACTTCGTTACAGGTGATAAGGAGCATGGCATGGTCTCATCACTTTCAGGAAATTTTAGGAAAATGTCTCTGAAACCAAAGTGTTAATGCACAAGAAAAAACATAAAGAATAAATGTGATCATAAGAGACTTGTAACTGTTCATTTCTGTTGTAAACAAGCAGGTTTTGGGTCCAAAGTTGCAAGTTAGTGAAGTAACTTTGTCTTGACAGAAATGACCTTCACGAAATCTCACAAGATATATTAAATAATCCCTTCATTTAATAATTAAAGCCATTCAAAGTACCATATATTTAAGGTGTTCTTTCTCCTCAGACAAATCTCTTTGGAGAGAAAGGATGCTGACCTTAACAGAAAATTCAAATCTTGACTCAATAAAATAACTTGTTTAAAATAATTAACAGCTCTACACTTGGAAGATGGTCTTGTGCCAAAATTTAAGAGCTTTAACCCAAACAAAAGTCTACCAAAAAGAGGTGAAGTATACGTGATTGTTTGATCACATGGTGAGAAGGATTGCTGGTCCATTTATGTCAGTAAAGAGCCATAACATAACTAACAAGAGGCAGCTCATTCATCAGAGTGGGTGGAGCTCCAGTGCCCTATCAGATGTAAGGCAAATATATTTAAAACAGATCACTGTTTCCCATGTCTGGGTAAAAAGGAGCCCTAATGGACTTTGAAGGTGAGAAATCCATGCAGCTGGGGAGTCTGCTCACATACCACACTGCTAATAATATAAAGGTAGATTTGCACTACTGACAGGTTTCCGATGGAGGTTCTAATTTGACAGAGCACTGTGGTTCAGAGACATAAAGCTGTTTTTCTTTAAAAGGAGCCTGAAATGAGAATTTCTACTCTCTTCCACAGATTAGAAAACATATATTCTTGAAAGAAGGCATGTTAGTGAAGACTGCTCATAGCTCTAAGGCTCATAAAAAATTCTTACAGTGATTTTGCCTTGGTGTGTTATTGTATGACAATATACTGGAACAGGATAAATACTGACAAGTGAGTCCACCCAGCAGTAATACCCATTTACTGTGCTACATGGTACACAGGATTATCTTTCAGACTTTAGTGCTCTTAACAGCAAAATCAAGCTGGTTTATGCTTCAATGTCTTCCACCACAGCACTACTCAGAATTAGTAGTGGTATAGAGTTTATATTCTAACTATGGTAACAAATCTAAAATTATACATAATAAAGTATTTTCATGTCTTAAATGAGAACAAACTTATTGAATGTTGTTTTGGTTTGTTTAAAAAGTGTTTCTGCACCATTACAATAATTCAGATATTCAACGGTTACAACACTGCCTGCCAGTCGCATACTGAATGTGCAGAAAGCAGAAAAAGTGTGAGTACACTAAGGAAAAAAATAAAAATCATAGTCAAACAGTACACTGCTTGGGCTTGGTGGATTTTTTTTTATGCTTGCAAATGTTATATTTTATTTATAATGAATTTACGTTTTTTGTTTCTGAATTCATATAGAAATTGCTTCTTCTTATGCCAATCTCTTATTTTTGCTGACCACAAACTAACAAGGTTCATACCTCTGACAAATAAAGTGAAGGAGGTACATGTTTCTTTTCTCCCTTTCAGCCAAGAAGGCAAAATGTTTCACAATATATTGAGATTAATATTTAATGCTTACTTTAGGAAAGGATTATTACTGCAGCATGATGGTTCTATAATTCAGCTGTATTTTCTAAGACTGTGTTGTTTAGACCTTTACATACATAATATTTGAAAAGACATACATCCTGAAAGAAACTTCATTTCAAATATGAACTTTTTTTTTTGTTCTAAATTTCTTGAAGCATTTCTTGTTTTTTCTCATTTTTGTCTCACCATTTTGTCATCGCAAAAATTGGCATGTAACCTGTTCCCCTAATGTTTTGTTCTTGTTGAAATTTTGCTGAAAAGTTATAGAGAGGAAAGGATTCCATTGGCTCTATTCCATTCAGCTTCATTGGATTTTGTGTCTCTGATTTTGAATTCAACTCAATCTGTTTTTTTTTCCAACATGATCTACGCTTCTGCTATTGATAATCATCAAGTGGCTGCACTGTATGTTCTCATGCATGGTTCTGAATATCTGCCAGAACATCTCTAATGATAAATGTATGTTTACATTGGTGTTTCATGGATACACAAGAATGCACACAGAGAGTAATTTACATATTGTATAAATATATCAATAATCAGAGAATTGAAACACCTTTCTCCTTTTCATGGTGAAATAATTTCTTCCTCTTCATGTAGTATTCACCTGAGCACTTTCTCCTGGGGTGCTGCTTTCTGATCTTCAACCTGCACCCTCATTCAAGAGCTGTAAATTGCATGCCACTTGTCTCAGAGCTTTGTTTTTTTAATAATCTTATTTTATACAATTTACCCCAAACTTGCAATTTCAAATTCTCTGTGATGATGTACATCTGAGAAAAGTTTGTTGCAGAATAACAGTCTTAGGAAAAAAAGAAGACAGAAAATAAGAGGGGAAAAGAAAAAGAATTCTCTTATAATGCCTTCACTCAAATGAAATTAATCTCTGATCTGTTTCAGTCTCTGGAAAAATCTCATTAAATTGCACATCAGTGTGTTTTCAGTGATAATGTACTATTTAATCTTCTCTTTCCATCAATAGAAATTTGACTAGTAAGTTTTTTTTAATTTGAAAGCAAACAGCAGAAGGACATATGTGAATTCATTTGTATCTTACCTCAAAGAATTGAAAAAATCCTAGAGAGGAAATCAGTGTATTTGCAGTTAACTCAGTTCCTGAGCTTCAAGCTCTTTCCAAGTCTGTTAAAACCATGAACTGCAGCATTTTATGTAGTTCTTCAAGAGCAGTTTGCCAGGAAAAGAAGTCCCACATCCACAGTGGTATAAGACAAGTGCCTCCCACGGGCTTTGCTTTATTGAAAAATGAAAGTAACTCCAGAATTTCCTGAATATGAAAGCACACACTGTCCCCAGCTCAGTGGGGTTTTTGAGAAAACTACATTTAATACGTAGTTCCCTAATAAGACTACTTTTGCTGGGCACATGTAGAATTGGGCCAAATGCTGCCACTTTTTCCTCAGGAATTTTCTATTCTGACTGTTTCCACCTCTACTTCCCCACTTAAACTAGAGAAAGTTCTCTGAAGAACTTCAGAATTAAAAATTACGGGGTTGGAGAGATTTCCTCAGACAAGTCCCCATCCAAGCCACTTTGAATGCAGAAACCTGTTTCATAAAGACATCTCACTTTGTACCAAAGCTTGACTGCTTTCCTCTTAGAACACTCTCCCAGAGCCAACACTGAAGGACAAATATTTTCTCCACTATTATAGAGCAAAGATTAAACTCTACTTTTCCTGAAATTGCTCAGGAACTACCCTTTCTGCTAAAAGGCAACAGGTAACAAATGGATGTAAGGGTGACTAATTGACTGAAAGAGGAGGAGGTATTTTCCTGGTTATCTGCTGAGAAGACTGCCCTTTTTGGCCCCTGAGATGCACTCTCAGGAGAGCCTTCTGCAATCTTCTTTCATACCATTGATTGTAGCCCTTCAGGGCAATTTACAGAGACCTGGGAAGCATGGCAAGATGGATTTAAAACAGACATCAGAATGCAAACTGTGGGAAGCATCTATACAGAAAGAACTGAGGAAGAGAAGAAACACTGTTTTGCAAGAAAGAATAAAAAAGGCAATTTTGGTACTTTCGCTGTATAGGAGGTTAACTGAGAGGCCCTGTGCAAGTACTTTTAAATAAAAGCACAGACCATAACCCAGACTTTGATTAGGAAGAGTGAGATATTCATTCATATATACAGAGCCACAGCTCTTCAGAAAATACATTCTACAAGCTTTCGTGTGTCTCTTCTGCAGTAACTGTCCTGTAGTAACATAACTGAAGTTCAATAGTAATGAACAGATTTCTTAATTCCTGACTCCATTGCTCTGCTATCTTTTATCCAGTCATAAAATCACTATTCAATTTAATAGAATCATAGAACAGTTTGGATTGGAAGGGACTTTAAAAATCATGTAGTTACAACTCCCTGCCATGGGTAGGAACCCCTTCCACCAGACCAGATTGCTCAGAGCCCCATCCAACCTGGCCTTGAACACTTCCAGGGTTGCGGCATCCACAACTCTGGGCAACCTGTTCCAGTCTCACCAACCTCAGAATAAATAATTTCTTTCTAATGTCTAAGATAAACCTATTCTCTTTCAGTCTAAGTTATTCTTCTTTCAGAGGATGATAGTTAATCCTGCAGGTCAAGTGAAGGACTGTGGTGCCAGAAACATGAAAGCAAATATTATTACTCTATTGATGCTGTTAGAGTCTATTTCCTCTTATTATACCTATTATTTCTAATTTATTTACTGATAGAACATGGTGTTACAATATCCATAACATTATGACACAATTCAGGAAAACAAGAGAGGTTTTGAAACTATGATAATTTGCTTTGTGTTAAGTAATAAGTATAGCAGTCTAACAAATCTAAACAAAGCATGAAATGATCAACTGAGTATGAAAGCCTAAGAGTGGATGCTCTAAAGAACTCTTAAAAATACAAAACAAAAACCTCATAAAATTAAATATATTATTGCAAACAACTGTTTGAACAAATGTGGAAAATTCCTTCTCTGTTAGCAAAGTACTAAAAAAAACCTGCATATGAGTCTGAGGAAAGAACTGTTCCCCAGACTATCAGCAAGGAATAGCTGATTATCTCTACTCATTGTTTACTTCATTATTCTTTGAAATTCCAGGAATTCCAGTAAGCTGTCATCTGACAACCACGTGCTGTTGGAATAGGTCAGGCACATATGAAGGCATCTATATATTTTATCATTACTAATTCACGTAATAACATATTCCTTTTCAAATTTCTCCTACACATAGGGTCAGTAGTGCAGTGATATAAGAAGTTCTTTCAAAAGCTGAAGTGCCTGAAATGTCTCTTTTTTGCTCTGTGTCTGTCTGTCCATCCAGGATGCATGTGACACTTTCAAAATACAGGCAACAGCCGCCACGTAGTAGCTTCATATTTATTTTGTCTGACTGATACTTTTTCATATCAAAGTAGGAGTTTTTCTCAAAGACTGATAGATTATATCCAGTATTGACACTGACTGTTGCAAAAATGAGAAGGAGAGCATGGTAGCTGAGAGAAGAAATTGTCCTTAATCATTCAAAGATGATGGGATAATTATTATTATGATGATGACAGGGAACATACACTAAATGAATGAATCATTTACAAACACTTTCTAAATTATGCTCTTCATGTCCAAAGTAAAATTACTGTTATTATACATGGCTTGTACACCTGTCTTCCTGCTATAGAAGGCTAATTCTTTTGTCATATCCTTTCCTCCAAGAAAATATCAGAAATATTTCTCACAATGACAGTCAGACCTTAAATTCACTCAATATTGTAGAAACATATTCCATTTGGATATCCATTGGGAGAAACAGCACTGTGAAAATTGTGAGGAAAGACCTGGCTTTTGATGCAGGAATGCATGTTTCCACTCAAGGAATTTATGATTCAATTCTGTTCACCTATCTAATTCCCAAACACTGCATTATCAGCTCCATAAAAGCCGGTTCCTAACATGTAGTTTAACTACCAAAGAGAATGCATTAAGCTTTTTATGGTGTTTCAAGAGTATTCATGGCACAATGCACGCAGAGTATAGCACTAACCTGTTGTTTGCCAACTGCTTATCAACTGCAAGTTAAAAAAGAAAGATTAAAATCTTCATCCACATTAAAACTATGATTTTCATTTCCAGGCATAAAAAAGTAGAGATTGCATTAGAAATATTATTTCATATTTCACTCAGGTAATTTCACTATGAGCATTCAATTAATATGAGTTTCAGCTGCAACAATAACAAAAAAATTCTATGTGAAAGCCTATTTTGTGCAAATTCTATTTGATTAATAACTGAGAAGATTTGTAACTGTTATGGTCCTAACTGCTGTTTTACAACAGATCATAGAATCATAGAATAAGTAGGGTAGGAAGGGACCTTAAAGATTATCTAGTTCCAGGCCCCCTACCACAGGCAGGGACACCTTCCACTACACAAGGTTACTTGGAGATCCATCCAGTCTGGACTTGAACACTTCCAGGGATGTGGCATCTGCACAGCAAAGGATTTCTTCCTAGTACCTACCTTCCTTCAGCTTAAAGCCATTCCCCCTTGTCCTGTCACTGTATGCCCTTGTCAAAAGTTCCTCTCTGGCTTTCTTTTCAGCCCACTTTAGGTATGGGAATGTTTCTCTAAGGTCTCCCTGGAGCCTTCTCCAGGCTGAACAGCCTCAGCTCTCTCAGCCTGTCTTCATAAAGGTGCTCCCGTCCTATATCCATTTAGTACCTCTTTTATGGGTTCATTGCAAGAGGCCCATGTCTTTCATGTGCTGGGGACCCCAGAGCTGGACACAGCACTCCAGGTGGAGTCCCACTAGGGCAGAGTAGAGGGGGAGAATCACCTCCCTCGACCTGCTGGTCACACTTCTTGTCATGCAGCCCAGCATGGTGGTGGCCTTCTGGGCAACAAGCACACATTGCCAAGACATATTGAGCTTTTCCTCTATAAACACTCACAAGATTTTCTCAGTGAGGATAATCTCAATCCATATTCCTTGCAATTTGTGCTTATGCTTGGGATTGCCCTGAGGTATTTCCTTCATATACAACCAAAGAATTTCAACCTTGCATAATTCATTTTGTTATGTGTTGTTGACCGGTGCATGCACAGTATTCTCCTCTCAGGAGAGGTTTCAATTTACTCACCTCAGTAACTTGCACCCAGAAATGTCTGTGAGAAAAAAACTGGAACAAAGACTAAAGGCCTTAAAGCCATTTATCTCGTTCATTCACTCTCACAGACTCAGTTTCACGGATGTTTGTGAAGAGCTTATCTCACTTTACACAGACTCTTGACAAAAATTCTGATACTGGTGTTCTTTTTATTAAGCATAAGATTTGTTTATTCATCTCTGCTTTGAGATTACACAAAATATGACACCCAAATTAATATCAGTCTTGTCAGAATTTGTAAATGCAACTTTTTTCCCAACATCACTCACTCACTCAGTCACTTGTGGCAGTGGACCATACCAATTCTAACACTGCAGGACCTCACTGGTGGAAAACCTTCTAATCTAAGCACCCCTTGGAAAACACAATGGTCTCTCCCCAAACTGTGTAATCCCTTATGGTTGTAACCTACCCCTAAATCCTACCCTTCCCTACTCCCCGTTGGTTAAGGGGACTTCTCCCCGCCTCCTGTTATCTGGCCCCAGATCGTCCCTATAACTGGGGGCTCTCGGGGCCATCTTGCCCTCTTTCTACCTTGGATCCCTTCAGAATAAACGTCTGGAACTTTCAGGAGAGAGGGCCTCTGGATTCTTTGTCTCTGGGATTGCCAGAGCTATCCAGCTCACTGGGTGAGTGAGAACTGTGCCTGACACCGGCACGGGTGTGAGGAAAGCCTTTCTGTACAGCACCAGAGCAGTGCTGGCTGGAGTGATCTCTCAGAAGCCATAGAGACACTTTCGGTGAATGCAGAGGCTTGTTCCACCCCTCCTCACCCACGGCTTTACTCACTCACTCACTCACTCAAACAAATAAGCAAACAATAATTAAGCTTGCCTGTTCGTGAACTATTCCAAGAAGTGACAATATGATAGGCATAGCCACAGGAAAAAAATATAGTAATAAACATGTCTTCTTCTAAAATGCTCTGAACCAAACACTTTCTAAAGGACCATCTGTGCTCCATTGTCATAAAAATTAATTAAAACACAGGAAAGGTAATTAAAAAGATTAAAATAGGAATCTCCAGAGAATTGCAAAGCACAAACAATTATTGTCTACAGACACAGCTATAAAAATGCAAAATCTCCTTCAATGAACCAAGGAGGAAGGTTTTCAAATGAAGTTGTTCTTTTATGTCTAATTAAACACATACTATGTATTATTGCACAATTTCAAGTAAGTACTCTCGTTGCTAGTTCTTGCAAAAGATAAATTGTGCAGTAAAACATAAACACTAGAATACAATTGAAATTTTTCTTAATTTCAGCAGACTAGGTGTCACTTCCTATAAAATTTTATTTCATTAAATTTATAGGAATAATTTAATGTTTATTATGCATAAAAGCTGACCATTACAAAGTAAGGAAAATAATGTTTTCAACACACTTTGTAAGCATCATTTCCAAAAATGCAATTCTCCAAAATGTAGTTGTTTAGACTGATCTTTTATTTGGAGGTAGAAGCAGCAGCAAGTAAAAATGTACTGTTCAAATAAAATTTTGAAAGAATCAGATATAATTTACTTTTTTTCACCAAGTACTCTAAGTTAGTACCTAGAGTACTCTAAGAGTATTCATAGAGTCTTCTAGAAGAAAATAAGGAAATTAGAAATTTTAATTTTTCCAAAAATGATCGATCCAATCGAAAAGTCTAGTTTCGGGTAAAAAGACAAACCTGCTCCTTCAAAGCTGTTCATGAGCTTTACTTCAGCAGCAAATTGAAAAGTCTTTTAACAGCATTCAGCAACTACTTTTTCCCTCAGATGCATTTTACATTGATTTTTTTATCTGATATAAAAAATAAACACTGAAAAAAGGAAAATGGCATCTAAATGACAAATTTCACAGGAAAATTAAACTATATTAATCCATATAATATGGATTAATAAATACTACTAATAATAAAAATTAAACTAAAAATGGAGAAAATTCAAAACATCATTCAACCATTTATGTTGTCTTTACATGCCATGAAAACTGTTTGGAACTTCAAATGAATATTATGCAATTCTATTACATTAGAGATGATGTTAATATGTTGTGGAGAGTCTATGAAGCAGGACCATTCCCTGTCAAGTTTTTTCTCCTTTACTGCATGCCAAGAGAGCTTGCCCTGACAAAACAAATGCCACATTTTATGCAACATACATGTAAGAGATTTTCTGTATTTCAAGAAAATAATCGTGTTACCTTGAACTGAAAACAAAAAATGCCTCATGACTAAAGCAAAGCAAGCAGAAGAAACAAAGTCTACTGAATAAAGCAAAGACATTAAAACAAATCCAACCAACAAAGTGAAACAGGCCTATGGCCCAGTTAACTTTTCAGCAGAAATCAAGTAGTAGTACTAATTTTCCTTGTTGCATCTCACTTGACATTGCCAGAGAAAAACATAGTGCCTGAAGAAAGTTCCCATATATATCTGTCAAAGTAAGTTTTTTCTTAAATGAACCTTCTTTCCACCCATGCCCTGCCTTTATCTTCTTCAAGCATTTTCTAAGTTTTTCTTCAGTATTTACATATATTCTAATGACTAATGATTTAACTTAATTTTTGAATTGCTAGCTTATTCTGCTTGCTGAAATTAGTACAATGCATTTGGAACTGATTTGTTTCATTTTCATTGGACTCAAACAAAATAAAGGCAGAGATAATTTGAAAGCTTTGGCCCGGTTTGCAGATTAAGATTTCTATCATTAAAAAGGCTACTCTCTATGCCATTAAAATGGAAGAGCTGTAGTTGTACTGAGCAATTTAAAATGAGGTAATTCCATCTCCTGACAGGAGAATCTCATTAAAATATTTACAATAATAACATTTTTTTTCAATTTGAGCCTATTTGTGAAAATAAACTTGTCAATTCACATACATATTACATAATTTGCTTCCATTATAGATAGCACATTGTGTACTGGTAGTTCTTAGTGAGCATCCTCTTCTGAAAATCAAGCCACTGGGCAGCTCTGCCAGTATTCCTTGGGGTTTCAGCCATCTAATGCAATTAAACATATGGCATATTTTGATCCTGAGGCAGTTCATTCTTTTCTTCTATTACTGCACTGATATCTCCAAAATTATCTTTTTGGGGTGAATAAAATTAAAACACAAATTTCAATATTCTTGTATGATGTTGATGTCACCATTGATCAAAAGTGGGGAGTATCTAGTTCATGCACAGGTTTTAATTTTCAAATAACATTAAATTAATCCTTGCACATTTTCAAATAATTCTATGTTGTTCACTATTACCTCTTAATAAAGGCTGAAAAAATATGTGAACCTTAAAACCAAGAAAAATTTGTGTGCTGGGACTTGGTTTTGCTACATAGTGACACCTCTCTTTCATGGCAAGAACTTATATATGAAATTAGTAGTGTGTGGCATTTTCATTATATTTAGTTTAGATAAGTATTAGGAGAAAAAAACAAACCAGTAGACTTTTTCTTAAAAATTTCTAGTGAAGACAATTTTTCTCTATGAGGTCAATAAATATCTCCCTTCTCCAGGAAGAATTACTGTAAAAATAGTATTCCAAGGCAAAGGTAAATTTATATCTAGACTAGAAAACAATATGTCCCAGTAGTAGGAGCAAATATGTAAATGAATATAGTTTGTATTGAAAATGAAATTATTTTTATATAAATTTCAAGAAGGAAGAAATAACTTTAAGTAAGCTCTAGTCTTGTCCAATGAACCATTCTGGATTTAAAGTTATTTTGTGCGGTCCTGGTTGGCATTTTTGAATTTTTATTAATTGAAATGAAATATAGGTTCTGCTTCACAGATCTGTTCCCTGATATGAACCAAGGCAAAGTAATAAGATGCATCTGGGCGATTAGCTTCAAATATGCTGATCCAGACTAAAATGATGAAAAAAAGTAGCTTTGAAGTATACATCTCTTGTAGAGTGTTACCTCACCTACTTCTGCTTTCTCAGGCAGGAACCAGACTAGATGATTGTGTATTGCAGTGAAAGGCAAAGAGAAGAAAGTAATCAGTTCATGTCTCTCTGCTCTTCAGATTAAATATGTATCAATGAAATTCATCAGAAGAAAGTTGCTAGGTAGAGTGGGCTATAATATCATGCCAAAACAAAAATTTTAAAAGATGGCAATAAATTCCAGTCAGTGTGTAAAACTCAGTGTGATGTATGGATGTGTGAGAGTTTACCTGATGTAAATGTAAACCTTAATGAACACAGACATTATGTTCAGCCACTTGTCATATATGTAATAATAAGATCCACATTAAGGTTCTCATGCCTTGTGCTTTCTTTGCCAGTACAGATATTGACAACTTATTCTGAAGTACTGGCTTACAGGATTCTTTGGACGACAGTCCAACTAGATACGTCTATGAGTTCAAATTTTGATAGACTGTGGATTCAGAAGCAACTTTTGTTTCTTTGGATTAATGAAGTAGTATAAAACTCCAAAGTGCATTTTCATTAAGTCAATATGCTTATTTGCATTACCCTGTTAAAGCTTTCTCTAGAGTGTCTTTACATGGTGGAGAGCAGAGGTATGACAGGTAAATTTATAAGCTAAGTACATTTGATGGCAAAAGTCTGTACTGAAGAATTTTACTCAATTATATTCATCTGCGTTTCTTCATTATGCTCCTGCATAAAACAATTTAAATCAGCAGCCATCCTACATCTGGTTAGAGAACTTACTACCTCCAATGCATTCTACAAATGAAAGAAGGCTTGGTGCAAAGAGAGCTGAGGGCTACAGAATGTACGACTGACACGCTAAATGATGTGCCAAGCTGATTAAATAAATCCTTCTTCAAATAGAACCAGTTATAAAAAAAATGTGACAGATGTATATTTTCTGCTGGGATTTATACAACCATCTGGCCTTGCAATTTCCAGATGGAAGTTTCACATTAAGTTCTCAAACTGAGATTCTAAGGTATTTGAAAGATCTGTGTTTTCCTTTATTCAAGTATCTGTGGGATAGATGAAGTGCTCTCAGCACTTATGGTTGTAGCTGACTAAGGAAAATTGAATTTTTACATAGTATGAAATCTATTACTTCACCAAATATTCCCTTAATAAATTCATTCTATTAAAAGCTGCTGCATGATTAATGAAAATAGTATCTTCAAAGACATTTGCAGAAAGTCAGAATTTCACAGCTCATAGCAAACTTTAATGGGACAATCAAGCCATAAAAGTACTTTCATTCTTGCATTTGAGTTTGTTTGCTACATTTAACTTTACGCCAAAAGGAAGGCGTGGGAGGTCCAGCCTCGATGGTCGCAGCTGTCAATTGCCCAGACTCCGCCTCGGAAGAAGGAGACTCCTCCTAGGGGAGGACTCCGAGGGCGGCACCGAGGTCTGAGCTCTGCCCACCCTTCCAGAAGGTTCTGTTCAGTTCGACACGTTATCGGTTGTTTCTCGTTGTGCCCTCCCCTCAGTCATTTTCATTGGACCCTGTTCCCTCAGATCCGCCCTTCTGATGCTCCCTGACTGTCTATCCTCCCCTACTCCTCTCCTTTTCCGGTTCCCTTAAAATCCGGGTGCGCATCTCGGAGCTCCGGAGTTCTCCCTTCGAGGCTCCCCTTTGCGGGTCGTTGCACTCCCGTTCAGTAGAGGAGATTCATAGAGGAGACCCCTCCCGCAACCCTTCGTCTTTTGTGTGCCTGTGCCTACATCACCCGTCGCTCCCCCGGAGCCAGCCCGCCTCGCTGCGATCCACCCGCAGATCACCCAAAGGCGGCTGCGCCACGAGCGAGCTCCCCGGGCACGCAGAGCCGGCTCCCTGGCCGAGGGCAGCCAGGATCTGCCAGGCAACAGGAAGGCTTTCGAACTTGTCTTTTAGTGTTTCAGAACAGCTTTGTAGAAACTAATACTGTAAACAGGACGTGAACAAATATACCAGGACTAAAGACATTTAGAATTTAAGTGAGGATGACAGAAGTGCAAATGGAGGTAGATAACACTAAGCGAAACAGTTAAAATCTTACGCAGATATATATATATAAAAAGTTAAACATTCTGGAAAGCATATATGGTCTAAACTAAAACACTACACTGTAGATGAATAACCCTATGCACAAGTGAAAGTAGTGGGTGACACAATGGAAACCTTTGAGAAATTCACAGAAATCAGGAACCTAATAACCTGAGATTACTGCCCACTCAGCCTGATCTCAGTTGTTAGTTGACTGTGTGTTGAACGTAGTTACTCCCTTTAGAGTAAATGGGAGTATACAGAAGTATGGAAAGGTTTGACAATATCTCTCCACTCTTCTGGCTGCAGAAGAGGATTGCAGGGGGTGAGGACTGCCTTGGTCCTTAGCCCACTGTTCAATTCTCTAACTCCATCACTACAGGAGCTTCCTTTAGTTGCTGGTTTGAAGATAACCATGCGCTTCATTGCAAAATCTTGTCTTCACCTCTCTGAGCTACAAAAGTTGAAGTACAGCATGCTTGATACCTTCCACTGACTTTCAGTTCGTCCTTGAGCTGTGGAACCATATTCCTCCTTTCTGTGTCTCGTATAGCACTTTACTTGTACAGTATTGATTATGCCAATCCGAATATTTACAGAGTTGCTTCATATTCAGCGTAATGACTTACAATTCAAACCCATTTTGATTAATTTGACTTCAGAGAAAAACACAAATGGGAGTTATGCCAAAATAAATAAATGAACACATATATGTGTACATATATACATAACAGATGATAAACCTTGAGAATCCGACCTAGGTCGCATAGTTTCAAAACATGTGGCTCTGAAATGGGATAAAACTCATCTGCAGTTTTGCATATATTATGCTCCCTCTAGCCTGCCAGTAGAGGACAAATTGCTTGTTCAATGTTATGTACAATATAATCATGACATCTACAAACAACAATAATTATTAACTCAGGTAAGTGATAAACAACCTTCTTCATCTAGTTAATGCTTGAAGAAATTCAACTAGGTCGCTGGTTTGATGATGCTAAGACACTGAAAGTAAGTTCAAATCAGGATATTTACTTTAGTGGAGAAATTTCAGACCCTTTCTTTGTTGGCAAAAATACTTTTTTTTTTTTACCTAAAGGCTCTTTGGATTTTACAATGTTGCTGAAAGTAACTTACATGCTCAAATCAAGACTTTTTACCAGGGTACATGACCAAAAAACTGGTACATTCTAAAACAAAAATCACTTACTCAAAATTGAGTTCACCCTCTTTTTACTATATATCCTGTCAGAATATATAATATTAGTATGGGATATGTTAAATAATAATTCTTGCATTTGAAAAAAATTCTTATTTTGGAGTTGGACATTCCACCTGCTACTTCTGTTCCAGAATATTACATATCTTTGCAGCAGCTTTGTCGGTCTTTTAGATTGCTCTTTGGAAGACTGCTATATATTACATATTTCTGAGGATAGTTTGCATTTTAAGAGTTGGACTTACTTAGAGGATTTTGTCACTATTGTTTCCACAGGATAGTAATCAAAGACAGTAAATTTTCAGGTCACAAATAGTCCAGCATTTACATAAAAATATCTGATCAGCAGGCAGTATGTAAATAATTTTTTAAAAAAATTAATTCATTATAGATGTTGTCTGAGTATTAAACATCATGTTGAACACTGATAATGAGGCAAACATAAAAACAGACAGAGAATGCAAATATGAGAAAAGCTATTATTTGTTTTTATGTTAATTATTTTTTTCACTTACTTGCTAGATTTAATTCTCAGATATTATTACCTTAGGAATTTGTCTTGGATCTGATTTTGCCTTACCTTATAGTGAAGTACCTTTTCAGAGTCCAGTTACCACATCTTAATCATCATTACCTTTTGTCATTACTTTCATAGTCTTGATTTTTATATCAACATGCAAAGACCTAGAATGAAAACACCTGTCTTCGTTACCTACATTACAGTGTTCTACACTTTCTGTATCAGCATTTTGCTTTATATTTTCAGAACTAAGACTTCACTTGAGGAAGGAACAGACCAAAATATTTCAACTATCAAGTGCTGATGTTTATAAAACCTTTTAAAATTAATTTCTTCCCAAATTCTTAGTCATAGCAGTGTGGCAGCAGCACATAAAATCATGACCTTTTAGATTAAAAAAAGTCATGATAGTGATGGTATATTTTCATTGAAAATCCTTGTTTTCAGATTAATAAGATTAGCTAAAAATAAATAATATCAAAGTAGGAAACATGACATGTTGTCTCTCTGCTGTCTTAAGATCCACTAAATTCTCCTTTTTTTTTAGTATTTTTTTCCTTTCTCCTTTTTGTCATGTTTTATGGCATAATGCGAAGCAGTGAAAGATGAAAGTATGCACTAATCATTTAAACTGAAGTTTGCTGCTGAATCTTAATATCTTTTGCATAAGATATTATTTTCATAGTCTGTTTAGTCCTGGTTTAAATTTTTTTTAAGAAAGTTTCTGATTAGATCAGCAGGAAAATGGTCAGTCCTCAGGCCATAAAATGAGACATTAAAATAATCAACTTGTATTCAGCTGTATTACACGCTCTCTGCAGACAGAACAATTCTCCTCATGTAAGATTGTTCATGGTCTGGCTTAATCAACACTTCAGGAATCC
The DNA here is from genome assembly GCA_013400915.1 of Pardalotus punctatus. Classification (NCBI taxonomy): domain Eukaryota; kingdom Metazoa; phylum Chordata; class Aves; order Passeriformes; family Pardalotidae; genus Pardalotus; species Pardalotus punctatus. The sequence goes on from VZTX01023580.1 coordinate 198,525, forward strand.
TTCATACAGCCTTAGTCAATCTGCCAGGATACTTGAAAAGTAAGAGGTTGGTATTTTCTTATGAACATTTCAGGCATTCAACTTTTACCTTGAAGGATTTTTGGGTTTGAAGAAGCATAACCAGAAATTTAACATCAGGCAGCAGAAAAAACTTTCCAATGCAGAAAAACAGACAACAGAAATTCAAATATGATTCAAGACCTGGAGATTAAACTAAAGACAATTAAGCTGCTTCATTTACTGGTTTGTGGCAAGAAGCCATTTAATCAATCAGTGAAAAGCTGCTAAATGCTTTCCCTTTGAAGTCATGAGATGAAAAAGATTGATAAATGCTATGAGTTAAAAGTCAGATTTTAGTTTTGTGTTAAGACTGCCTTTCAGTGCTGCACTGTCCTTTCCTACTCTCCCTCCATGCTTTGGTTGGTAAATCAGTAAACCATAAACCTCAACAATGTTTTTAATTCACATTAAGCCTAGTCTATCAACACGGACATTAATGATTGAGTATAAAGAGTATTATGGAACTTTAAATTGTTTATAACTGTAATTTTCCCCAATTTATCTCAGTCTAGTTGTGAAGTTCCTTAACCACAGTCATAATGGAATCACAAGTGTTATTAACATTATAAGGTATAATTATAATAAAATTATTGTTCTTTAGACAAAACTACAGTATCATAAAGTTAGTTACCAGTCTGCATCATTGAAATGCTACAACTGAATTATAAAAAAACACATTAAGACTAGTCCCACTCTTCTGTCAGCAGTTAAAACGTCCACCATCAGTACAAGCCAAAAGGTGATGCTCAGAGATGTGTTAAATAGTCTACAAAAATGCACATAAAGTATGTTAGAAACTCAGAACATGATATGATACGATATGATATGAACATGATATCATGACATGGTGTTTTTCAAAGCTATTTTTTATTCTTCTTGAAATGAGAACTTTTTAATGGGTACAATTTCATGGATATTAATGCTCTGTAAATATAAAAGTACAGAAATCATTCATGAAAAAATATATTTCTCATGTCTTCAGAATTCTTTCTGCTAGTCTCATATTAGTATTAGAAATGAATGGTAACATCCTCATCTCAAGGAGTTCTGAAATATAGGAGACCTACATAGGAAAAATACTAAGGATAAAATAGATACATTTTATATCCAACACTAGGCTGCTCTTTAAACAGGTAATAAAATAATTTTGTTAATATATGCTTTAAAATTGCATTGTCTCAGTGAGAAAAATTTTCATTTCACAACATTAACAATATTGCTTGCACAAGAGTAATCAGCTGTCACCAAACACAAGCAGCGTTTCCTGTTTTAAAAAAAAAAAAGGGGTCGGGCGGTGGAAGAAAAGAACTACCCATCCTGTAATTCCCAAACCAAATTTTTCATACACTCCTTAAATGCATAATAAATTGGTATTTGCTTTTGCCTGGTATTAGTACCTGTGCCGTTCAAATTCTTTAACTGAACTGGAAAATCATACTTGGAAGAAAGATTTTTTTTAACAAGTGAAATATTAAGATACAATTAGATAAGCTTACATTTAGAAATGATGATTCACTTCATACCACCTTTTAAAAACACTTCAGTTTGACCCTGTTGTCCCAAAAATAATGCTCTGTATGGTCCCTTATGTCCTCCAGCTCAATGAAAACCTCTCAAAACTTCTGTTTTATGGTCATTAGGAAACCAGTCCTTCACAGGCATTGTAACCTTCTGAGCATGAAACAGTCCATGCTAAAGTCCCACAGTTTTGTTGAGACCATAATACTTTTATGAGCAATGTAATTTGCGGTTTCAAGGTCTTCTACAGCTACAAGTAGATGTATTAGACAGCCTGGCTCCTGAATGAAAGGAACCTGCATTAAGACTGGGAAAACTTAGGGTATCACACTTTGAAGTTAAATGTTTTCACTTATAAATGATTAGACATCAAATAAACTAGCCATGCATTTTTAGTCACATAACCTTTTGAAAGATTACAATCTACTCAGTTAAAAAAAAGTTATATGAACTAAAGGAAGTAAGAAACTGGAGGTTGGGCTTTAAAAGTCTTCAATACACAGGTAAACTTCATTTTATCTACTTGTTTTAATGGTTTCTCAAAAACTTGAGACATTTACAAGCAACTTTTTTTTTCCCGGTCAACACATTTCTATTTGTAAACACTGATGGAAAGGCTTTTTATTTTAAATTTATACCACGTCCAGAATATCACAGATAAGCAATGCTAAGTGTTGATGCAATTTTGCGTGTGGGAGAGCTGTGTGATACAGTCTCTCAGGCCAACCTGATGTTTCTATGATGACAAGACAGTGTTTAGGGTTTCAGCTGAGATAGAAGACTTTTCCTCTCTTCTAGTGGAGTTGCTTTACCTTCTAAAACCAATTTCAGTTTCAGGTCTTCCAAGGTATCTAGAGGATGGATGATAGGTTTGCTTGATTGTTTTGACAAGAGCAGTAAATTCATTTGGCTTGTGCACTTAGAAAAGTGTCAGTTTTCCACAAATATTATTAACAGTCCCTGCAACACACACTAAGCTGAATGAGCAGCTTAATTGACTGATCTACCGCACGTGAAAGTTCATGGAAAGGGAGAAGGTAACTTTACTTTTCTTGATTTGAATTAAGTTGCAGTACATTTGGTAATCTACAGCAATACGTTTTCTACAAATATCCCAGCAAAGTGCTTCTCATAAGCATATTCCTAGCAACACAAATGTAACCCTAGGAGCAACTTGCTTGACATCCTTATTAGTTAATCATTTCAGAACTGCTTGGAACTTCTTATATTTTCCTTCCCTTTGACAACTCCTCTGAACTAAAGAACCAGTCTTCATTTTTGTAAAAATCTGGGTTTAAACTTGATTTTATCTCTATTATTTTTGTCTGCCACAGCAAGATATTTTCTGGCACTTTTATTCTGAGACAGAGATCTTCAATTTTTAGTACAATAAATCTCAACTATAAATTTGGATTGCATTTCAATAATTGTTTCTATTATACAGTCAAAACACTCTTTCATTACTAAAAGATAAATTTAAAAGTTAATATTAAAACTGACATTAAAAGGTAATGGAAAAAGAAACTGGATCTTGAAGAGGCAATTGGAGAACCAAATCCATGACCAATACATAAAATAATGCACATTTATGTGCATCTGGCTGAAAAGTATGCTATTGTCCCTTAATTAAAAATTTTAAAAACTTTTCTTGATGGTTTTTTTGGTGGGGTTTTTTTGTGCTTTTTGTTTGTTTAAATGTTTGGGGGTTTTTTTTAAATTTTGTTTTTTGGGGGTGTTTGATTTGTTTTTTTTTTGTTTTTTTGTTGTTTTTTGTGAGTGGATTTGGGGGGGGCATTTGTTTTTGGGTCTGGTTTTTTTTTGTGTGTCACAAGGGTAAAGAAGATGGTTATGCATGTGTTTTGAATGCCATAAACCAAAAGACAACAGCAAATTAAATGGGAAACCTAAAGGGTCACAGAAAGTAATACAAGAATGAGATAAAATATGTAAGCAGAACACTTAAAGAAAGAAAGCAAATATAATGTGAAATGTCAGAAGGAGAGAAGAATAGACAGGGTTTAGGAAGTTAAGGAAAGAGGGAGAAGAAAGGATTTACCCAGAATTAAGTAAATATTTTTGTTTCATTTGCTTGGTAAAAAAAATATCCTAAGAAAATTAATGGAGAGAAGGAAGAATTCTGTGTGAGTCATATCTCAGAGGAAGCTTTCACTAGTACAATTTTGTAAAATTGAATTTCATTTAACCAGTGGAGAATTGGGTTGATCAGCATTCGACCAAAGCTAAAAGCAACTTTTGAAAACTTATGAATAATTCCCATCATTTAGTTAGGGATCGTAGCCTTTGTAATTGCCCGTAATTTTCATGCCACGCTCAACAGAGCCTTTGGGCAGCCAGTGACTGGATTAGATAAGTTGCATCCCAGCACAAGCTCTCCTGTGTTCCTTATGGACATTGTGTCCAATCCCAGGTGGAGATAATTTTCAGGATTTCCCATGCGATGTGTTTATGTTGTGAAACCGCAGCCTGTGCAGACTGGTCAGTCTCCACTGCTCTTTCCCTCTGCAGTTTGCTGTACCAAAGCAAGTTAATGCAACAATGCTTTCATGTTCTATGAAAAATTATGAAGAAGAAAATTACCAAAGTTTTTGGAGGTTTACCTGTGAACGCATCTCTAATTTCAGTTAATTCTGTGTATAGCTCATAGCCTGGCAGCCTACAGAATATTGAGGACTCAGTCAAATATTCCACAGTGCAGCATCAGTGGCATTGGTTCAACTCCTCTGCAGTGTAAATACGGTGAATGAGAATCTTGAGTAACTCCCCACAGTGTGCTGGCAAAAAAATACAAANAATATTCCACAGTGCAGCATCAGTGGCATTGGTTCAACTCCTCTGCAGTGTAAATACGGTGAATGAGAATCTTGAGTAACTCCCCACAGTGTGCTGGCAAGTAATTTTCTGATTTTAAAAACCTTACTGATGATCCACAAATGACCAAAATATTATTAAGAAATTACTGGTAATATACCCACAAAAAAAATTTACACACAGTTGTCACTGTTAAGGTAGTATCTGCCTTGCCTGGAAATACCCAGAATTCTATAACAGGTCATATTATTTCAACTCACAAATCACTCTGTCCCTATTGATTCTTTTAAAATTAATTCAAGGGTAATGCTAGAACAAATCCAATGAAAAGATAGGTTTTTTTTCAAGGAGTGCAATTGTAATTTACTTTTGACAAGACTTAACCTGCAGCTTTTAAACACAAAAGGCAAAAGTACTTTGAATTGCAACTGAAGAACAATGTCAAAATGAATATCACAAAATAAGATCTTTCTGTAACAGCAAATCTTTAGTAATTCCTATTGTCCATTTTCACAGAAATACTGCAAACAACTTTTCTCACACTTACACTTCAAACAAAATTTGAGAAATATGGGTGCTTATTATTAGTAGTAAAAAGGATAAACAAAAGTAGGCAGAACTCAATGCAGATTTGAAGCAAAGGCCCACACAAAATGAGGAAATACTAAATACAGAAATAGAGAAATACATAATCATTAGTATTTATAGAGAGAAATATTTAGATTTTTTTTTAAATAATTTCCTCAACCATGAGCTACCCCCTAGGATCAGACCATGGTGACATCATGAGAAAGAAATTACTTTTTAAGTCAATGCCAGCTCCCACTTATATTCTGTTACCAGCCTTTTTTCCCATGTTTTAGTACTCACAAAAAATGTTTTTATTTATTACTCTAAAGTAATAGTAATTTTCAGAATTGCTGGGAGCCCTACACTACATGCTTTAGGGGAAGGTTTAAGATAACTTAAAAGCTTGAAAGATGAGCTTAACCTTGCAGTGCTGTACTTAGCCCTGTCCCTTCTCATCCCCTGACTCCACAGATTGCCGGTGTGATGGGAGCAGGGCCATCTCCAGGGATGTGCACATCTGTTCCTAACAGAGCTGGGTCATCAGAGCTGCGTGGTTTTACCCCAGCCAGGAGCCAAGCCCCACGCAGCCACTCGCTCACTCCCCCACCAGTGGGTTGGGGACAGAGTCAAAAGGGTAAAAGGTAGAAAACTCATGGGTTGAGGTAAAGACAGATGAATAGGGGTGGCAAAGGCTGTGCATACAAGTAAAGCAAAACAAGGAATTAGCTCGCTGCTTCCCATGGGCAGGCAGGCGTTCAGCCATCCCCAGGAGAGCAGGGCCCCATCACACATAATGGCTACTTGGGAAGACAAATGACATCACTCCAAATGTCTCCTCCTTCCTACTTCTTCCTCCCACTTTACATACTGAGAATGATGCCGTATGATCTGGAATATCCGTTTGGTCAGTTGGCATCACCTGTCCCAGCTGTGTCTCCTCCCAAACTCCCATTCACCTCCAACTTCCTTGTCCACATGGCAGCATGAGAAGCAGAAAAGGCCTTGGCTCTGTGTTAGCAGTGCTCAGCAATAACAAAAAGATAAATTTTGCAGTCAAGGAAGCTAAGAAGCAGTCCAAGAAACATTAAGCTATCTCAGCTCCTGCTTACAGATCTAAGATCTCAAAAAGCTCAAAAAAATCAAGCATCAAGCTCAGCACTGCTAGAACTGTAAGGCTGGGTACCCTACCTGAAGCTAGCTCCAGTTGAAGTAATAATTTTTAAGTAAAATGCAAGCATGCTTTTAGATCTTAAACTTAGAAATCTTTCTGCAACATATGCAAAACCAATCTTTTTGAGTTTTTTAATTATTCACAGATGATTTAATTCAGTGGCGTAGAATTAATGCAAGAGAAAAGCAATGTTTATAAGCACATTTCATTGGTTAGCACGATAGCTGTTTTCATCTTTTTTGCCACCAGAAGTCAGTTTACAAAATGTCATATATAATTCTTCTTCAGAAAATATTTGCCATATTTCTTCACATCTTGTTTTTCTGACAGACCTGGTTTCTTTTGCCAAACGCTCAGAAATAGTGTTAGGTGCATTTGCTTCCTTTTTGGATGGCTGAAGACCACCATTTGATTAAAAAACAAGTTTCTTTTCAGTTCCTCCAAACTAACATGCAGCAACAGCATGAAACTTCTTTAGCCTGTAGATTAGCTCATCAGGACACCATATGAAGAATCAACATGGGAAATTCTTAAGTACTAAAACTGTGTTTTCTGGCTTTTGTTAGTATCAGATATTGCAATCAAAGAAATCAAAACAAAACAAATAAAATTTACCACACCAATGAGATCTCCCCCCAAAAATAAAACCCTTCTAGCAACAATAAAAAACCCTCATACCTGCTCCACCACTCACAAAAGCCCAAACCCACCATCTGAATGGTTACAGCTCAGTGCTGACTGCTACGAGAAAATTAGTGATTTGACAATCATATTAAAGTATCACCCTTCAAGTTCTAGAAAGATACAAGAAGTAAGCAGAATTCTTACTGTAGAAGCAAATTTCTTCTTACAGAGTTAATTGCATGTCAAACATGCTGGATGACATAACTAATGGATGAATCAAAATAGCTATAACTTGTTTCTCTGTCTTGTTCTACTGCAAAACAATTTCACAGTTTGAACAGTTTCTTCCTTTAAAAAGTTTCAGTTTTGTGTGACAAATTACACTTCTGCATTCTTAAAGAGCAGCGTGTCTGAGAAAAATAAGGAATCTTCAAAGTCTCCTACTGATAGATAATGAACCTCTGGTATAAAAATCCCAGGAGAATTCTCATGGGGATGGTAAGGAATCTTTATAGCCTTATTTCAGTAATTCAGATTAGGTTATTGATGATAGGCCGTTGTCAGCATGTTTCATTATATTATTTTATTGCTGTTTCATTATTTTCCTGAAACAAATTCCCCATCTTTCCAGAGAACTTGTATCTGTATTGCACATACCACTAAAACCTCAGTGCAATGTAATAAACAACAATTTTGATATCAGCTAAGGGAATCAATCCAAGGTTTCAGCACAAGAAAAGCCCCACAAAAACTCCAGAAAACTTTTTTTAATTTGTTTCTGGGGTTTTTTGATTTTCTTTTTTTTTTTTTCTAGCGAGTAATGTATTTGTTATGTAGTAGACATAATTGGTAAGGTTTTGAAGGTAACAGGTTTCTGCTTTGCTGAGACTGAGGAAATTGTGTGAAAGGGACAGAGAAAATTATTTCTGGATTTACAGAAATTAAGGCATTGTTAGATACTTTTATAATCCTTAGGAGAAACTCACCACCCCAAGACAAAACAGATAATAAATATATGAAATCTGTCATGTTCTCTCTCGCTGTTTCTTTTAGCTCCCTGTCAATATCAAAGGACTATAGCTGTGCAGTACAATGTAAAAAATAAATGTGAAAAAAGTAGCCTTTGTCTATTTTTTTTTTTTTAGGAAGATATTTTGAGGAATTCTCATATACAGATCTATCAAGATCATTTACAAGCACTATGAAAAATGCAGGTATAAAGTATTATGAAAAATGTAGGTATAAAGACAACAAAAGTATCTAAAACTCTGAGTAGTCATCTGATATCCCCATCTCTCTGATATCCAAAAAAAAATACAAGAGTCTCTGCCTGAGTCAAATCAAAGATCCATCACACTTTGTGCTGCATTTCAAATGATGGGTAGTATACCATGTCTGGAAAAAAGATGCAACGAGGTATGGCCCCAGATTACAAACTCTTATAATTTGCAGCTCAGAGACTTCCTGACACAGATATTTGTATTCCATAGCCTGATTTGATTTGTCTACCATGAACAGATTAAACTATGTGGTACCTGGTTGAAAAATGCTGAGCACCCATTCATCCTGTTGCAAGTCCTACAGCAAAATAATAGCTTAGCCTATATAGCTATTACTTACCCATGAGTAATTCCAAATTCAGTCATCTTTCAGAAAGTATAAGACTTAATAACATTGTCACCTTACTTTTCACCCACTTGCAGATCATTTACATATATGTTAAAGAGCACAAGTGTCAGACAATGTACTATTGACTTTCTTCCACTGAGAATGCAGAAAAAATAGTGTTATTCTTTGCTTTCCTTTCAGTTTTATTTCTTTTTAGAGGTGTGGGGTGGTTTGTTTTTTTTTTTGTTTGTTTGTTTTTGTGTTTTTTTTTTAAATTCACATGAAATTGTTATTTTTTACCTGCTAATTTCCCTGAGACAATTTGAAGGGAAAACCTTGTTTAATGTATTTTGGAAATCCAAGCAGCCTACTCTGAATTGTACATATATCTTACAAAGTATGAAATACTTTCCTCACATGTCTTTATACCATGGAGACTGATTATTAAACCATAAGGAATGTAGCTCTGAGGAAGAGCAAATCATATTAAATAAAAGTACAATACTGGGCAAACCAAAGCCATGAGCAGCGCATGATGATTTCCCTTTGATTCCTTTAGCCAGTAAGTAATTGTTAAGAAGTAACTTGCAAGACCAAGTGAATGAAGAGATTATTAAAGTGCATTCAGAAAAGTGTACATTACAATCCAGTCCATTACAGTCTACTACAAAATGTCTCTTATTTGGAACCTTATCATAGAAGTGGTCTTTGAATGAGGCAAAAACTAATCTGTTTGTTAGTATATAAAGTATGAAGAAACTATAAAGGATAAACTTTTCCTGAAGATTGTCTTCTAAAATACAAAATTCTTTCACTTGAGAAGAGAAAGAAGATAGAGTTTATACAATTCTATATACAGAATGCTAAAACCTATTAATTGACTCAGAAAAGAACTGATATAACTGTAGTACAAATAACAATGTTGCCTTTTACTCTACAGTAATTAACTCCACTTTTATTTTTTTATTGTGTAATACCCATTTGTCTGTATTGTAACTGCTTCTTTTAACCCTGTGAGTTTTAAAAGTGAATGGCATGTGTTTGCTTACTAATCATCTTTGAGTGTAAAACACCTTTCCATCTTGCCTTTAATGTTAACTTCTGTTCTTCCAAGATTTTCCTGGTACATATCCCCTGAAAACTGCAGATCAGAATTATCTGATAAATTTAGGTATTGATATCTTTAGATTTTTCAACAGAACCATGCCTATTTTCAACTATGTTAGAAACATGTCATAACTTGATTTTGTGCCTGTAGAAGTTCTGTTAGATAACTGTGTTAGCAATTTGACATTTACATCAAAAGATGTTTACTTGCAAAGCAGCACATCTCTGTCTATCTGGTATAGTAATACAAGGATCTGAAGAAAGATGCAAACTCCTTTTATATGACTTTAGCCATCAAAAGTACTCTTCCCCACAGACAAAAATTGCTATCTTAATACAACTTAAGACATTTAATTTTTTTGACAACTAACAACTAATTTTATAACAACTGACTCTGATGGTTCCATTTTTAATTCTTCTATTCCTTTTATATTTTCCATATTGACACCAGGAGTGGAATCAGTAAGGACTAATGAAAATTCAGATTGAACTATTGATCTCCATAAGCTAGCAAATTCTTAACAATCTTAATTTGTTTAATATTAACACTTCAATAACTCACTCTTGTCTGTGGAAGATGAATCAAGCTAAGAGACAAAGACTGTGTCTGTACCTTCTTTTGCAGGCACTGTGATTTCAGTATTGATGTTTCAGAGTTTAAAAGTTTGTTTTTAAATGTACACAGGTCCTATTTACATGAATTTTTCAGGGACCATTATTTTTCCTGAATTAAGTCATACTTTCCCTGGTATTTAATATAATATTATATACAGGAGTGGAGCACATAAGATCTAAGTTTGCAGCATGCTAGACACACAATAATGTCTTCCCATTTGTGGTAGTAAGGTTGCCCTCAGAATATACAGAGGAACTTTCTGATTTTCATAACTGGATTAGCAGTCCACAAATAAAGCTAAAAAAAAGATAAAGACCATTTTACCAAAATCATTCTATTCTTTTAAAAAATATATTTCATAATAAAAGTCATATTAAGCCAGTCCCGATCCTATGTTGAACAAAACATCAGTTGCAGGGGCTTCTCAGATTTTAGGGAAAGTGAAAGAGAAAAGCTGACTTTATCAGGAGACAAAGCAATGCATGTGTGTATCAATCATCTCAATTCCCACTGACGTTAGTCCCTGTACCCCAATGTTTTATTCAGATTTACAGAAAATGAAAAGAAAACATTTTTTTATGTGAATGTCATCTCTTAGGACTTTCAGGAGCCCTTTTGTAAATACTGGTTATCTTTGTCATGGGCCAAACAGAAAAACCTATTGCAAAATGAGCTAATGTAAACGTCAATGTTTTTTTCAAAAGCTATGCCAGAAAAATTTACAACAGCCTAGTGATACTTTTTGGACTGACCAAACAACCAAGCCAAGTTGAAATAAGATAGAAGAAAATGAGAGAAATAACACATTTCATGGGAGTGTTTTTCCAATCAAATTGCCATCATAATATCTATGCTATTTATTGTCACCTGAGACCTGTCTCCTCAAAATCACAAATTCATAGTAAATTTGAGAGAATAATTGAGAGCTGACAGTGGTGTTTCACTGTTTGAGACTCTTGAAGCTGACAAAACACAAATTAAACTCTCATAAAATAGCATGATGTAAATTATGCAAGACAGGGAATCTGCAACTATTGAAGGAAAGAAAACTTTGGATTACCTTCTGTAAATTCAATTTCTATGTTCTTACTGAATTTGTTATATGTATCAAGACAGATGGTTGACTGCTTCCTCATTCTAAAGCATTTGTATTTCAGTTTTCAAGTAAAATTTGTGCTTTAGACATATAATCTCTAACTCCTTGATCTGCTCCTGTGAGAAACATGTTCATTTTCTTTCTCCCCAAATGACCATAGTCTAAATGCTTCATATCCCTTGGTATTTATTCTACATCAGAAGTTTGTAAGTGTCCCTTATCATCTCAGCAGAATTGACAATAAAATTTCTATTGGTGCATTAAATGGATTAAAAACGTTATTCCTTCAGTTAAAGGTATCCCAGTTGACTTAAATGTGAAAATTACCATGGTTCTGAATAAGTAAGCCATAAGTTCATCTAAACATATATCCTATAAAACAGTACTATTGTAAAAGTTTCATCACAGGCGAAGCCTTCTTTATGGATTTTGGTGTATCAGTAGGATTATTCCCATTGCTATTTGTAAAAATGATTATGTGTCATCATGTTTCATGGGCATATGGCAAGAGAAACTGTGAGAAATGTGTATGTATTCATATATCTCAAATATCTCTGACACTTTCACAAATTTAAAAGTATAACTTATACCAAAGAGCAGGTCAAGTTTACCCACCAGTAGAAGACATGAAAACCCAAAATGTTGCAACAGTAGCTATTATAAATGAAGAATCTAAAGCCAAATCAGCCTACGACCTTGTTAGCTTAGACTTGGGCTTTGGAATGGACTGCATGACTTCCGGAGGTTCCTTCTAGTCTAAAGTATCGTAGGTTTCTACACAAAGAAAGAAGGATTTTCCAAGACATTTATATTAGATGACCCACCCATACTTATCAGACTGAAGAAGTCAATCATCAACCTGCCCTCAGTTCTTGAATGTCAGACTCCATCCTTCCACTAGAACATGCTGTCCTTAGTCAAATGCTACATACTGCATGAATGGGACATAGGAGAAAAATCAGTAAGCAAGAGGTAACAAGAGTTAAATCTCTGCTATAGATGGAAACAGATTTTAGAAAGAGATACAGGTTTTTAAGAAGTCACAGCCTATATATTTTTATGTGCCTGAGGTTTTGGGGTACCTTTCTGATATTTTTTCTAGGCATTGTGTCTCTCTCCTCTCCTTTACAATGAAGCTCTCTACAACATAAATGCAGGTTACTAAAAAAAAAAAAATTACAATAAAGTAAAAGAATAATATTTAAAGGATAGTATTTTTAAAATCCACCTAAAGTATAGGAAGGTCATCTGGTTTCAGTAGGCAACGCCACACATCATCAATCATGTGGAAGTCAGGTTTCTGCAGCATTCTGAAGGACTGAGAAAAAACCATGGTAAACTACACTCATAGATCATTCTGTATTTAATGATTTGGAAGGCTATATATAAAAGGTCTCATTCTCAAAATTGTTTATTTAGTACATGGTAAATTATGATTTTACCACTTCCACAATATTGTATTTTGAGAAATAAAAGGTCATTTTAGCAACATTATTAAGGAAAAACAGCATAGACTTTATGGATTTTTTGATTACTCTCATTAATGTCAGGTTCAAAGTGGGTTGCCTTCATAATTAGCTCTTACTGACTAAAAAGATCCAGTTCAAGAAAGAAGAAACTGAAAGGCTATTCAATTCAATGAATTGCTAAATAGCCTTCCATCCCTACAAAAAAATAAAAGAGCTTATTTTTATAGACCATACTGTGTAGCAAGTGATGGATTTTTAAGCACTGTGTGTATTGTGTGCACTGCATGCTTCAATATTTGTGATATAGTGAGCTGCCACGTAATAATGCTTATGGGTTTTATTGCTGGGTGACATCTTGGAGAGATCACCACCTAAGGTGAATAGTAAGAGAGTCTAGATATAGAATAACATAATCAAAATACTTGCTTTTACTTAGGGTTTACCATCCACTTAACATCTCACTAACAAGGAATCCTTACTAACGAGGAGAAAGAAAGAAGTGCACAAGACATGAACCATTTGCACAGTCAGTGGTGTAGAGTCTGTGTAAAGAGTTTATATTTTCTGAGTCCCAGTGGTCTTCTTATTAAACTGTTCTTCGGTCATCCTGAAAAGGTGGTAGCAAATCTAATTATTAATGGAAGAAATTAGAATCTGCATTATGAGAATGTAATCAGATCTTATTACAAACCCAGCTCTTTTTTCAGAACTGCATGGAGATTTCAAGTAGTCTTACCACCCAGAACAGAAGAAAGTTTGTTAACTTCTAAATATATATATGAAAATTTGGATACAAAATTAATTATTAAACAAATAATTCTAGTTATATAATCTGTGATTATATAATTCTGTGATTAGTTCCACTCTACAGATTTGGAAAGACACAAGATTAAAAAAACTAATGTCCAACATATTCAGTTGCTTATTACTTACATGTTCTATTGGAAAGCAATGCTCCAGCCCAGGATTTATTTTCTTTTCTAAATTAAAATCACAATATTTTTCTTTTTTAAATGCATATGTGTAACATTGCTCTTCTGTATAAGTAGTTGACCGTTCCCTTATTTGGTGCTTTGTTATACAGTGTAAGAGACAGTTTGAATGGATAAGTAAAGTCCTCCTACAAAATAAATGAGTCAAAGAATTCCGGACACTGCAATGTTTAGGCAAAAACTGTAACTGTTACTGAATACAGCATTTCTTTATGTCTTTGTGAAGATAAAATGAGAAATCAAACATACACAAATTGTGTCTCAACTACATCAAGCATATGCAGCAGTGCATTTACAGAATGAGTAATGTATTATTTATACATATAATACTTTCTCTTATTTTTCATGCACACATTTAATGCAGACTAGGAACATGACCTTATGTAAATGTGGGGTTTTTTTGGTTTGGTTTGGTTTTGGATTTGTTGCTTTTTTGGGCTTTTTTTGGTTGGTCTGTTTTTTTGGGGGGGGGGCGGGGGGGGTTGTTTGGCTTTTTTNGGTGGGGGGGGAGGGGAGGTTTTTGGGTTTTTTTTTTTTTTTTTTTGTTTTTTTTTGTTTTGTTTTGTTTTTTGGGTTTTTTTTTTTTTTTTGTTTAAGGTTTTTTTGTTTGTTTGGTTGGTTGGTTTGGTTTGTTTGGTTTGTTTTGGTTTGTTTTTGTTTTTTGTTTTTTGTTTTTCCTAGGCATTCACAAACTAGCCCTTAGGGGGCACTATAAAATGTGGTGAAGAAAAACAGGGAAAAAAACCCTAATGGGACTAAAATTAAAATGTTGTCTGGTTTTAGTTCCTCCGCTTTGCTTTCAAGTGAACATCATAGCATAATTTTATGGGAGTTGTAATTTGAAAAGTATGTGTACATATATGAACAAATAAGTATTATGCACCTTAAGGTAACTAAAACTAAAATAAGCTTTTCACAATAGTGTTAAGGCCTTTCCAAAAGTCTAGAAGAACATGAGCAGAATGATGCTTTGTTTCTGCTTTACTTAGATAAGAGAGCTCTGACTCTTTGTCAGGATACAGGAATCCCATATTTATATCAGTCGTGAACACAAAAGTGTTCATTCTCCTACATTAAAAAAAAATAAAAATAAACCAATCTATTCCTTGCATTAACTTGTCCAAAAATCAGCCAAAGAAACATTCAGAAGCCAAGACTTTGATGCATGATGGCAGGGGAAGGAATATGGAGGACCAAAAGGGTTGAAGCCAGTCCTCATCAAATGTAATAAAGACTCTCAGTTCACCTCAAAACCAACAGCTAAGAAGAAAGTCATGCTAAGAAGAAAGTCACAGAAAATAAATGGGGAAGTAGAAGGATAAAGGCAATATGGTTGGCTGCAGCTGGGTTTAACAGTTTGCAGATTGGAAGCTTTGAAAAATGTTTTCCTTTTTGATAGACCCAAGTTTGCCATGCCATAAAAAAGCTCATTCTGAAATAAGAAGCCTTTTAAAGAGTGCAAGACAAACAAGCAGGTTGAAGAAGGAATAAATAATCATGGTGGAAAACAGTAAATAGGAAGACCATGGCTCTCCTTTATTACATGTTTTGTCCTCGTAGCCACAAGCTTCATTCCCCCCAGCAAAAACTGAATTATAAATTGCCTCATTGAATAGAACATTCACCCTCATCTATATGCTAATATTAAGAGGTAAATATGCACAGAAATAAGTGCACATGTTTACAGCCATAATAATGAATTAAAAGCGCTCTAAACCTACTTCTCCAAGTCTTAATGGTGTTGAACAAAATGACCCACCATGATTCATAGGGCTGAAAAATTAAAGTCTTATCTATAATTCTCAGAAAGAGACAGAATGACTGAAACATAATCTGTGCTGTTAATCTTCCCTGTCATGAATATAATGCATATCATAACATCTGCATTTAAATTTACTACTGCTTTGTTTTTTTTCCTTTTTTTTCTCCATGTACTGGAGCTTTATTTGGGGCTAGATGTTCACATCAAAATAATGCAACATTTTGTCTAATGTATGAAACTGAGTATTCCTTTCATTCACAGCTTTTAAAATGTTCATATTACCAGAATTATTTTCAGGAAATATGGGCACTATATGAATCTGCCACCTGTGAATAAACTTTTTTCCAAGAGAATTCTTCTAAATATTTCAGAAAATCATTTTCCTGCAAATACGCAGTGTATCCAGCATGTTGGTCTCAATGTATCTTGAAAGGTTCATTCTAACAATTTGAAGTTACGCTTACTGACTGCACATACAGGTAACCAGCATATGTCAGTACATGTCTACTAAATACACCTTCACAAATAAAGCAATAAAACACTTTACTGGATATGATGCTGAGATTTTTTTAAACTACTTTAAGTTTTTGTTGTTCTTCCCTTATGATGATCTTTGATGCTCGGGCTAATGGCTGTTCCTAACATGCAGATTTTCATGCCTTGGCAACAGTGGAATACTTTTAAATGCTGAGTCCTTTTAACCTGAATTTCCTGATGTTTGATTTTAAGAGCAATAGAGAAATGTTATGCATTTTAAACCCATGGTATCAATGTACAATTATTTTCATGTTGTTTGGGGTTTTTTCTCTGCCAATGCACAATGGGCACCATCTAGTAATCACATTTAATTGCCTTAGTAATCTGTTGTAAATTCTTTACAAAGTTAATGGCTACAAGGTTGGATTTATATACTTTAATGGAACCAGTGTCATATGCCTATGAACAAAAGAAAACAGTACAGAACAATTCAGATAATCTGTAAAGACTTAAGTCATTGGAGAATAATAACTATTTGTAATTATTCCCCTATAAGAGCTATCCTATAAAATGAATTACTGTTAATTATGTTACCACAAACAAAATACCCTAATTTTGTGCAGGAGCAGTTTCTTAACAGAAATATATCAAGTGTAATGAGACTCTTCTCTAAGGTCCTAAGCAGCTATCCTGTCCCTGAATATTATGGCAATAGACGTTCTAGAAAATTAACTTGAACTAAAACACGTACAAAAAAACCTGGTACTGTCTATTGAAAGGGAAAAGAAGAGACTAAAATTTCTTTCTTGTTACTAGCCATTACATATTCCTAGGCAACCATGTGTTAACTAGAAAAACACTGGAAATTGAAATGACCTTTAAATTAGAGAGAGTTTGGCATTTATACCCTGGTGATAGCTTCCCTTTTTCATACCTTCTTCAGTTTAAAATCCCACAAGTACATCTCTGACAAGATTTATAGCATCACTTGAAAAAAAAAAAAAGCATTTCCACTGGTAATTCTTGTTAAGAATTAACATAGCTTTTATATTCATAGCATAAATAAAGATTTATTGTCTGATTAAAATCAGGCACAGCAATATCCTCCTTGCCATTCTTTGTAAAGGTGCATAATGGGAATAAATTCTGATTTACAATATTAATTATTCTATGTCATAAAAAACAGTGTCTCTGCCTCACACACTGATATGGACTTTTCAATGAGAAATCTTTTCCTTTTTATTCATCACTTCTCAGTCAATCTACAGTGGGGATTTTTTAGGCTTTTGCTTTAGTTACAGAAGCAAAATAGAGCAGTATCATAGACACAGAGATGAAGAATCTGCTAAAATGACAAAAAAACCCCAAACCATAATATTTTTAAAGATGCAATCTGCTTTAGAAGGAAATAAAAGATATTTTTTCACACCAGTTGGTTGATTAATGATACAGCTCAGAAAGATTAAAAACCACAATACTTAACATGTAGCAAAGGAAACCATAAAGTAAGTTGAAGAACAAGCAGATTGTGACTTCTATCATACTGTTTTAAAATTGAGAAACCACACTTTAGATTCTAATGATGCCAATGTTATGTATACTGTAATTTGTATATATGTATATTGCAATTTGGGTACAGGCTGATAGGTGGAAATACTAAGTTAGACAATTTGGGATGAATATTTTGTCTCAAAAATAACAGCTTAAAATGACATAATATTGAATGAGGGTCAGAGATGGTTAGATTTAAGCTAATCTTTACAGAGGAATCCAAAAGCGTTGGTTCCTTTAGAAATACCATGTTGGAGACACCTGTTAGACACTCCAGAGCAATGAAATGGAAGAATATCAAACTAGGGAACATTTAAACAAACCAAACACATAAAAGTCCATAGGTAGCATCCACAAGTGTTGATGTCTCTGCAGGTCCACATGACTCTCTTTGAAAACCCATGATGCCCAGAAGAGTTTCCTGAGGACTGGAAAAAGGCAATGTCAGTCTTCTCTTCAAGAAGGGCAAGAAGAAGGATTCAAGAATATACAGGCCAATCAGCCTCGCCTTTACCCTCTGGAAGGTCATGAAGCAAATAATCCTGGAAACTGTTCCTATGCATATAAATGGGAAGTTGATTTGGTGTATTCAACTTAGATAATAGAATTATTATGCCTGACCAACCTGAGAGCCTTCAATAAAATAAATTATTCATTTGGTGAGTGAGGGAAGAAAAGCTGATGTTGTGTATTTTGATTTTAGCAAGGCTTTCAATATGTTCACAATATCTTCATTGAAACACTGATGAAACATGTCACGTTTGGGCAATAGTGGGGTGGAATAGATCCCTGCGTATTCTGAGCGGGTGGGTCTCTGATATCGGATCACTTTGGCCAGTACAGTCTGGTACCGTGCAAGGAGAAGTTTTTCTCACCCGTGCTGTTGGAAAGCACAAACACACACAACCGAGAGCTGGATAGCTCACGCGACCTCAGGATAAGAATTCTCAGAGGCCTCAGTTGCTTGGTATTCGGATGATGGTTTGTTCTCGAAAACGTCCAGAGGCAAAAGAGGAAGTGGGGAGACTGAGGGCACACAGATATAGCCTTTTGGGCCAATAGGGTTGGAGAGAGGATGGGGAGATACAACAATCCAATGGAGAGAAGGGCAGGGAGGAGCGAGGGATCATGTTGAAACCATCAACCTAGGGGGATTAACATACAAAGGTTACCATGGTTTTGGGACAAAGCATACAAGAAACATCCAGGGGGTTTTAACTGTCCCAGCAGTGTGCTTCTGCTGGCTTGGGACTTCTCAGATTCTCTGAGGTGGTAGAAACCACTCCAACAGAAACATAGGCCAGATGAGTGAGCAGTGATGTGGACTTAATATTACCTGAACTTCTGGGTTCAAAGGGTTATGGTCAAAGCCATGATGTCCAGCTGGAGGTTGGAGACTGGTTGGGCATCCTAGGAATCAAAACTTGATTCAATACAATTTAACCTCTTCATTTATGTCCTGAATGATAGAACAGAGTTCGATAATGATAAAAAAAGTCAGCAGTGGTCAATAGACCAGATGGCCATTCCAGCATCCAGAGGGACCTTAGATGGCTGGAGAAATGAGACGTAAAAAGAAAGAACCTTATGAAGTTCAGCAAAGGCAAGTGTAGAGTCCTGCACCTAGTGAGGAATCACCCCACAGACCAGCCCAGGCTAGGGGCCAAGAGGCTGGAAAGCAACTTTATAGAAAGACTCTGAGGGTCTTCAGGGACACCAAGTCGAACATGAGAAAGCAGTGTGACCTCAGAGAAAATAAGAGTAACAGTATTCTGTGCTGCGTCAGGAAGATTGTTGCCAAACAGTGAGAGGAAATGATCCTTCCCCTCTCCTTAGCACTAAGCCCACATCTGAAGTACTGTGTCCAGGTCTTGGCTCCCCAGTACAAGAAAGAAGTGGATGTACAGAACTATATCCAGCAAATTGATTAAGGCACTGGAGCACCGTTCATGTGAGGAGTGACTGAGAGGTGTGAGAAGAGAAAGCTCAGGGAGATTTACCAATGTTTATAAATACCAATGGGACGGAGCAAAGATGGAGCCCTGACTTCTGTAGCCAGCCTGGTCCGTAGGCTTCTGTGGTGGGTTGACTTTGGCTGGACACCAGACACCCACCAAGCCACTCTGCCAACTGGACAGGTTAGGGAAAATAAGGTGGAAAACAACTCATATGTTGAGATGGGCAGTTCACTAAAGCAAAACAGAATTTTTTTGCATTTACAAGAGGGAAAAAGGTTTATTCTCTACTTCCCACCAGCAAGCAATGTTCTGCCACTTCCTGGGAAGCAGGGCTTCAACACATGGAGCGATTACTCCAGAAGGCAAACATAGTAAATAAAAAATGCTTCCCATTCTTCCTTCCTCCCTTAACTTTTATATCTGAGCTGATGTCATGTGGTATGGAATATCTGTTTGGTTAATTTGGGCCAGCTGGCCTGGCTGTGTCCCCTGCCAGCACCATGCCCACTCCCAGCGCCTTGGTGGGAGGGAAATGTTGAGAGACAGTGCTGATCCATCTCAACCAATCCCAGTATAGCTTCCCTTCTCAGTCACTGTCAGAGAGAACACTCAGGGCTGGATGGATATTTGGGCTAACTGACTGCAGGCAACTCAAAATTCCTAGCCTCTTTCAGTGACATCAAGGAAGGACCAACTTATTTTTCTGTTTTGCTTAGATGTTTATAATGTTCATTTGATGGATAAGATAGGGGGTGGCTGACTCCATTCTAACAGCCAGAGGATAAGAGCTCCAGCTTTACGATGTGTCTGTGTTGGTCTCGATTCCCAGATTATTCACCTGTCCTCCTCCTTCAGAGCATCAAAGACACTGCACCAGAATGTTGCCCCTACTAGTATCAACTACAAGGATAACTGGAGAGCGTGAGAATTCCCTAAGAAAAAAGACAGAGACACAGATGTCATTGTTGTACACCTGTATGATACCATGAACTCACAGCTGTGGCTGAAAATCCATATGTCAAATACACAACTGTGACTTGTTAATGTCATCACCCCTTGTGCTATTTTATGCTCATTACACTTGGTTTGGGATTATAAACAAGAGGAAGATTTGTTTATTTGTTAAGAGCTTTGTTTGTTTAGCTCAGGGCAAAATAGCTATGTTTCTTTGTTGAATAAATGTGACAGGAACTGAAAACAAAAAAGCTTTTAAACATTCCTACTAAGCAACATTATGTAGGAGGCTAAATACACTTAAAGTACAATAGGGTTTCAATGGGTTTTTAACAATTCTCCTTGTACTTGCTCTGCCACTTTGAAGAAGAGTAATGTGGGATATCTAACCAGTAGAGAATAGTTTTTGTTTGTTATGTTTTTCAGAAATTACATTCCTGTTAGGATATGTGGCCTAACTGTGATACAGCATTGTAAATGGTGTGAGTGAGCCCCATGGAGGTTGAAATGTAAAGATTCTTTTTTTCTTTTTTGGTAGACACACATTTAGGAAAAAAATAATAAAAACTACCTAACTATGCTTCAAAAATGTGCTTGTGAAGTAACAGCCTTACATCTGGAACAAGAACACTACTAAAACTTCACGTTTAAAAGTATACTTGATAAGAATTTAAATCCAAGAGTAAGTACAAGACTTATTTTGCACATTTTGCATTATAAACATATTCATAATTTCCTTGAATACAAAAGATGAATATTTAATCATAACAAGCCTGTTTCCTTAGTTACTTTAAACTACTTTGTTTATAATATCCATATATTTTAAAAGACATTTTTAAATGGGACATGTCAGCTGATCAAATAGCTTTGCATATTTGGGTTAAATTAGTAATAAATATTTTTGAGAGGACTACTGGATGTGCAACCTGAAAGGACAAAAAAGTCTCTTTATTCTCTTTTTCAGGGGAAGTAGTTTGGTCCTTTCCAAAGAGACTGAAAAGTTTATGTTGCTTTTATAATGCGGGTGTTACCAGTCAAGCCCCTGTGTTGATTTTAGGAGTGTGTGTGCACTACATGCCTGCAGGGGATGGGATTTTGTTCCAGAGTGATGCAAGAAGCAGTTCACAATATATTTGTATTTGTATTGGCTGGTCAGTTAAAATCATGAAAACTTACGAACTCACCGCTGTATCAACACGGTAATATTTGTATCAGTCCATATTGTCTGATTCAGTAGGCACCTTAAAGGCAGAGAGAATAAAACAATTTCAGCAGCACATATAAAGGCATGAGTTATGTACGGAAAACTCTCCCAAGTAACAGAGTGTGGGCTTCTAGATAATGGTAGCAACAAGCAAAAATACCTCTGTTATCTGCTCTGTGTTTGAGATATCAGAAAGAATTTGAAGCTAAAGGGCAGAATACTTTGCTCTGAGGATCTGTAGGGTAAATGGAAAGCTGTACAGGAGTTGACTGCCCCAAGACACTCTTCTGCTACTGGGGTGTGGAATGTACAAAGAAACTCTGGGTACTGTCTAATGCATCTGGAATACTGAGTTTCATGGACAAGATGACAGTGGTTTGTATGTCTTCCCTAAACCCTTCCTTCCAGTTTGTGTATTTTGGCCCTGATGATTGTTGTTCTTTCACACATGATTATGCTCAATAACATCACTTTTCTTTAGCAGAGATCTGTACTCTTTTCATATATTGACAATTATTAGTGAAAGAAGAATTTGGTGTATTGAAGTTAATGTCTTAATCCTGAATTAGACTTTTCCTTAATCTATTACTTGTTCTTCTTTTTAAATTCTTTTTATGCCAGATTTTAAAAAAATGCAACAAATGAATGTTTTTCCTAAATAACATACAACTTTTATTCTGGAGTTTTTAGGCAAGCTTTCAAAATTTGCATAATTTCTAGATGATATTGATAAATTCAGTATGAAACAATCTTCATGATTGTTTGGTTTCCTGATTTAGAGATAGTTTGATTTACTGAGGGCAGCTTGGAAAAATGGAGTTTTCTTTGGCAACTGTTTTAAAACCTTACTTCTTCTTCAATGCCATCTGAGAAAAAAAAAACCTGTTAACAATTTCCTTATGACACCAGGACATTTCAAAGAGATGAAAAGCTTTCACTTAAGTCTGAAATTTACATTATTTTAAAAATAACTTAAGTTGAAGATGCTGAAGAAAATATTTTTTCAACAGCATTATTTATTCCTAGGTGTTTTCATGCCTAATATCCTTTAGAATTAATTAAATCAGAAAAAAAATCAACCATCTATATTCATCAATTGCCCTTCCCAAGCACATGGATATGTGAAAAATTGTGGTCATCGAGTTACTAAAGGTAAAAGCCCTTTCCAAAATAAGCAGCATTCATTCATATGAGCCACTCGGGTTTGCCTTACTTGATCTGTATACAATTGTATGCTTCTCAGGTAAAGAATTTTATTCAGCTGTGCCGGTGAAATAAACAGTGTTCTCTGGGGCTGCATACACATCTTGCAGTTCTGAAGTAATAAAGGGTTCTCAGGAGAAGGTGGAAAGGTAAGAATAGAGTAGCTATTAAAAAACACCTCAAAAAAATATGTTGATAGGGTTTTGTTGTTGTGACCTTAAAACATAACCAAAGAGAATATTAAGGAAAAGTTTAGGTGACTAAATCTTAAATCTGATCCTAAAACTGATTCATTATGGAGCCAAATTCTAAGAAAGGGGTAATTTGAATTATGTGTCTTAATGTCATTTTAATTGGATTAACAATAAACCTTTGATTAAACTGTCAAGGTATTAATTAAGCTAAAAAAACATTATTGATTTTGCATATAAGATGTGTCTCATTTGTCCAGATAAAGAATACAGATTGCAGTGTAAGAACAGTTGAATATGGGCAACATAACCTGTAACTTGGATGTGTGAAAATGGTAACAGTGTGTTTGTACCTTCAGCTTCTGTGTATTATTCAGTGGTCAAGACTAAAAGATACATTTCTTATTTTCACAATTTTCTTGCTTACATATTTTATAACAGCACCACATGCTCTGAAGAACAAAGAAAGCTGTTCAAGAAGTTACACTGAAGTGAATTCATATTTGTTCTCCACTACTCATTACATTTAGTGTTCATTTTTCATTGTTATAGTAAATCATGTGTGATTTCTGTAGTTTTTTTATATAAGATTTTGGGCATCAAAATGGAAAAATAAGTCAACCTCTTGACACATAAAGCATCATTTTTTTCTATCACTACAAGTTCTTCATGTCAAAGTACAGACTTTTTTCTTCAAAGTAATATTTCCAACAGTTCTATTTTTAAAAAGTCCCATATTCTATAACTGGTTTTAGTAACAATGTTGTTGACATTTTGAATAATATTAAATAAAAATTCAATTTCCATAGAAATGGAAATTATTTAAAACCTTCCCCAGTAGTACATAATTTTCAAAAACCATGATTTGCTGTTTCAGCTTCAGTGATCATCATCCATGTAATTTTTAGCAACCCACTTATGTTAATTATGGATTAGAATTATATCTTACCTTTGACAGGCTGAACAAAACATCAATTAGTTCAAAAGAAACTTTACTGTATTCTAGTGGTTGTTCATGGACTAGAAAGACAGAAAATTGCTCAGAGCCACAGAGAGATGTACTGTATTTTTAATTATTGAATGACTAGTTCATTTTTTAAAAAGCCTTTTTAAAATTGAGATGGTCATATTTATGCTTTTCTTGGTCCATGACACTTTAAAATGCCAGAAAAATTGCTTTCCTTATTTTAGGTCATGTTTCAACCGAAATGAAAGTGGAAATAGAAAGGGTTGCTTGAGGAAGAAGCTTTCAAGAAGAACTTTTAATTAACTTTTTTATGTCCTAATAAACTATCAAAGGAGTAAGTACTTTAAAAATTTGTTGATAAAAATGTAGTCTTGTCACCTTAATCTGTCATAAAAATTCACAAAAATAAGCTGACATTAAATATCGTTGGTAATCATCTCTCACCTTAAGAAAAATTAATTTTAACATAATTGAATTTATGATTAAAAGCTTTAGAAACCTTCAACTTCTCCAATTAAAATTTAAAAGGTGTGCATATTTCTAGTAGATTTTATACCTTTCAAAATAAATGGCAATTTTCTTCTATTTTTTTGCTATGGACAAAAACCACTAAGATATTTTAAGCTCTTGTTAAAATTGCAAAAAATCACACTTCAGACAGACTCCAAATACGGTAATATCAGCAAAAGTTTTTGCAGTCTCTTAGTTTGGATGGGGCACGGTTAATATGAATCCAGGAAATCTGGAAAATTTGGAAATTACAGGATAAAATTGTGCTCAGTCTGCACAAGACAATATCCTTGATGAGTCACCTCAAGGACCAAAGCTGGCGATCAGATCCTGCCTCAAAGTCACCTCATATGATCATGAAAATAATTATTCACTCTTGTGTCCTGTTCAAGGCAACAGCTGGTGCCAGGCCTTGGGAAGAAGAAACTCTGTAGTAAACGTAGTGAAAAAAAAAATTCAGAAATGAAACAACTTCCTAATCTCATGCAGCTGGTATCTGACATTTTCTGAACATTGACTCTTATTTTCCTTCTTTTTCTCTCTACCTCATAAAAATACAATAAGTAATGCAGTTAGCTACAACTATATATCTTCTGGGTGGGTTAGAAAATGAAAAAAGAGATTTTTGGATGAAAAATGCCATGGAAACATACACTGAGTTACGCTGATGTTGGGTTGCAAACATTATGTATTTACTTTTCATATATTTAAAAGAATATATTCCCTTCACCCACACTAAATCAAATAATTTATTATTGTCTTTGGGTATTTTCACATCTTTTAATTGGAAATTACTAAACAAGCAAATGCTTATTTCACATTCATGTTCATGCTCCTCTGCAGCTCAGTGGCTGCAGGGTTATGCTCTGCATAAATTCTACTTTCCACAAGAATTACTTTTGAGATGCTACCATATTGAAGGATAAACTGAGGTAGGACAAATATAGATACTTAATATCTATGGAGCCCTCAGGCTCTTTCACTGTTAAAGACCAAAGTCACTTCTGAAGTACATACATATCAGAGAGAAAATTAAATCATTATTCATATCATCTAGCCTTTTGCCCATACATATCTCTCACTTATTTATCTGTATCCTTATATCTGTGTATGTGAAGTTAAAACACAAAATAAAATAATAATTTGAGTCATCACGTTGATATTTTTTTATTGAAAAACACAGTTCAGCATGCATCTTCCTCCAGTTCTGTTATTAGCACAGTTTTTATAGCGCAATCTCAACTAAGCAGCTTCTGAAAACTTCTTTTAAGAAAAAACCAAAGAACAAGCAACATAAAAGTAATTTTGTAATCATAAACTCCACAATCAGAACAGATCTGACAGCATTAATGCAGTTATTCACTCTATATGCAAGTAGGGGCATGATTGTCTCTGCAGGATCTAGGACTTACTGAATGTGCAATATTAACACAAATATATTAAGATCAATTTCAACTAATAACCAGATAGAACATCTTTATATATACTCCCTGACATAAGTAATTGAAAACACCAAGAATTACCACATAACACAGGGAATAAAACTGAGCTACTTCAAGATATCCAGTAGAAATTATTAAAATTGAAAGGGCACCTAATGAAAAAGAAAGAATCATAATTCAAAAATACTTCCTCTTAGAGATCTCTAAGATCAAATATCTTTCTTTTTAAATGCTTACCTATAAATTTAGGGTAAATAAGATAAACCAAAACAGGATTCCAAAACAATGAATTTAAATTCAGAGTTCTGATTTTTTTTTTTTCAGTTGGAAAGTCCAAAGATATGTGCAGTGAGCTTACTAGAAGGATTTAATTGTGGTGAGTTTTAATGAAGCAGTAGTTCTTCCCTAAAGTTCACTTCAATATCCCCAGTTTGCAGCAGTCTAGGTAAGTCTCTTCCTGATTTATTTTCTTAGTTTGGCCAACCATATTAAGGCACTGTCACAAAAGCATCTACACACAGAGAAAATAATAAAGTCTGCAATTACTATTGAAAAGAGGTGCATTTGATTTAATTATCTGCTACTTTTATGTTGTTGCATTCCCTCCAGAATAGCTGGCTGACTACACATATGTCCACATGTGTTTACAGTACAGCCATTCCAACTCTAAGACTTGGCCTTTGTCACCAATTGAGTTCACAGAGGATTCCTTAGCAAAGTCTTGTTTGAAATGAACCAAACATTAAAAAAAAGTATCCTTTTGAAAAACTTTGATGGCAAGTTCCTTGTAGATTCTAGTACATTTGAGCCAAGAGTGTTTGCCCCAGGGTACAAATATTTAGTAAGAATATTCACAGAAACACATGGATTGTGTTGGGACATTAAAAGATCATGTAATTCCAACACCCCAGCCATGGGCAGGGACATCTTCTACATTCTTTGGGCAGCCTATTCCAGTGCTTCAGCACCTTCACAATAAAGCATTTCTTCCTAATGTCTAACCTACCCTCTTTCAGTTTAAAAGTCTTGTCCCTTGTACTATCACTGCAGACCTTGGTTAAAAAAAAAAAAATTTAAAAGTCTGTCTCTTGTATGAGTCCCCTTAACATATTGAGTGGTCTCCCCAAAGTCTTCTCTTCTCTGATTTGGACTATCCCAGCCTTCTCAGTCTGCCTTCATAGGAGAGGTGCTCCAGCCCTCTGACCATCTTTGTGGTCTTCCTCTGGACACAGTCGAACAGGCACAAGTTTTTCTTGTGCTGAGGTTGCCAGCGCTAGATGCATTACTCCAGGTGGGATGTCACCAGAGTAGAGGGGTAGAATCCCCTTTTGCCCTGCTGGCCACGCTGTTTTTGATGTAGCCCAGGAGAGAGTCAACTTTCTGGGCTGCACCCACTCATTTCTGGGTCATGTCCAATTTTTCACCCACCAGTATCCAAAGCCCTTCTCTGCAGAGCTGCTTTCAATCCCTTTATCCCCCAGCCCATATTCATACTGTAGATTGCCCCAGCCCAGGTAAACATCCATACGCTTGGCCCTGTTGGATCAGGGTATGTATGAAAAAGCTGCTCTTATTTCTGATGCTTCCTCAGGGGTCTGTGCAGACAACACCACAAAGGAATAAGTCCACTTTGTGTTTCTTCCAGGTAAGACTAAGAATATTTTATTCCAGGCCAATGGAAGAAATTAAATAGTAGCCATAACTGTGCTGCCTGTTTTAGCAAGTGAAATTGAGGTCAATTGTTCATACTCTGGAGAGGAAAGATGCAGGAAAACCAGGTTTTCTTTCCACCACTGCAGAGCTGCTAGACACAGCTGTTGTTACAGTTTGAAGTCATGAAGAGTTCTTTACATTGAATGCCTATGTAATTTGCTCTGCAAGCACCACATTTTCCAGACAGACAAATACAGATCTCCTAAACGATGGGATAATTCTTACTTAATGCTTCCTTGAGATTCCAAATTGAAAAGATATTATGGAAAACATCAAATCCCATTGAAGAAAGTTATAAATGTTGAATATGCCTAAGTTTCAGATGAATGGCAGTTCTTGGCAGAGAGCACTTCCGCTCTACAGCACAGTTTCACTTAAGGAGAGGCTTAACCGCACCTGTCATAGCCCATTTATTTTCCTGGGAGTTACCAATTAGCTTTGAGAATGCTTTTTTCTATGCAACCCTTCCACTCATATGATAGAAATCTTCTTACAAATGTCATGTAAGAAAAGGCCTTTTTCCTAAAATGTTTATTTGTGTCTTGACTTATTTCACAGTAATAAGGCTGATCTTGAGATTGAAGACAAAATTCCTCTGGTCTATCAACATCAAAAACCACTTGACTGAAAAGACATGAACTTTACAGGTTTGGGGTTGTTTTGTGATGCTCATCAAAGCCTGATACAATGCATTCTGGAAAGAAATCTGAAAGCATCTGAAAGAAATGTGTCAAGATAATAAGGTCAATCTGATTTCTATCACTCTCAGATCCTTTGGAGTTCCAGGTAGATATTTTTAGAAATTCACGGATTTTAATACATCTATTCTGAGAATTTGGAAGTGTTATTACCCCTCTAGCAGCAATAAAACTAAGGCAGTGTGGGTAAAGATGCATGAAAACTTCAGCATCACAAGTTCCCTTGGATCTGTTGTACCATGATAACTGCCCATTTGTCTGCTCTCAGATTATGTCAAAGTAGTTTGACATGCAAAAGAAAAGGATTATGGTGCATTGCAGAAATTTGCATTTTCACTTATCACATATGATTTGATAAATATCATCTTGCTATGATGCTATTATTTTATGATTAAATTGTGATAAATAAATCAATTTTCCATCTGACCCTTGACTTTCATTGAGTTGAGAAATGAATATTTAGCAGAACAGCAATGTCCTGGCAGCCTCCTCTGTCCCAACAGTGTCTAGTTTATTTAGCATTTTTTCTTTAAGGAATATTGTAATGTTTAAATAACTTTTTCAAATTCTTCAGTAAATCTATTCCCACTGGAAAAGCAGCACTAACTTTTAGAATTCCTTTTATATTAATTATTTCCATTAAAATAGTAAATCTAGAAAAATGTTCTAAAGAAGTTTCCCACATCATGGCATCCTTTGGAACCTCATCCTTTTCTTTGTTACATATTGGAAGAATAATTCTTCCTTCTCTTACAGTGACTCAGTTTTGAATTTTAGAACACTAGAGTGAAATAAATGCATAAGGAAATGTAAAACAGCAGAAATTTAGGGTTGTGATTTTTTGAATAATTTAGGTTTGTAGGGGAATTAAAATGTTTTTCCAAAACCTAATCTCATCACAATTGCGGTTTCCATTAGTATTAACAGGAATTACAGGTACATATTGACAGGACAGAGAACCTAAGGAGACATTAGCAATTCCAAGCTGTATCAATCCTTAATGTCTCTTCTGAGAGAATAGCAACACTACTCATCCAGCATTCTTTGATGGACCGTGTGATGCTCTGCTTTCTCCAGTGTTCAATTCTGAATCTAGCACTTTGTAAGGACCTAGCAAAGGATGTAGGCATTTACTTTAATTGCAGTAAGCTTTAAGAGTTTTAAAATATAATACAACTAAGTTTATAATACAGATACATTTTATAATTTTGCTCACTTGCAAATTTCTTTAAAATTTATAGGTTTTTATACATGTGACTAGGTTTCCTTAAGTTTTCCAAAACTAATAGTGAAACTTGAATACTTTATTACATTCAGAAAATCCTTCTTGTTAGGAAGATTTCATTATAATAATGAGGCCAATCCTAGCTCTTTAGAAATAAATGCTCAAATGATGGCTAAATTTGGGCACTGCCTGGGAAGGATTTACCACAGTGCTTTGGAATATTAGTTTTGGTAATTATGTAGCCAAAGGAACAATTACGAGAAATTTAAGCTATGAATTATTTCCAGGTGTGAAGAAAGGAAAAGATACAACCTGAAAATGACTTGACTTTTGTAAATAATATACATCAATAGAAAAACATTTCAATGGGATACAGTGTATGTTTTTTTTTTCCATGAAAAATATTGACACAGTTGAACATTGAAAGAAGTGAAAAGGAAAGATCAAAAATTAAGTTCAGACTATTTAAACACAGAAATTTAAAATAATGCTAAGTGAAACATGACATTTACATCTTATATCTGCAAGAACAAATCCTACTTTTTGTTGGATGGTGCACCTGGGATGGAGTGATGCCAGGCACAAGTATAAATTGGTAGAGCAGGAGCTGAAGGGCAGCCCTGCAGAAAGGGATTTGGGGGTGCTGGTGGGCATCAGGCTCATTGCGAGTCAGCAGTGAAACCCCTGACAGCCCTGAAACCCCATCCATTTATAGATTAAAATGTTACTATAGTTACTTGTCTGAATTCAGGAGAAGGGGTCACAGTCTGCATGGCAGTTTGAGAAAGGAGAATCTGAAGTCTCTCAGATCTCTTAGTCTCATTACTTCTATGACAGTAACTGGAAGACTGACAAAACTGAACATTTACATGTTTCTTTTAGCAAAATATGATATAATAAGACTACCCCAGACATAAACAATACTAAAAGTACAATTACACCATGAGATTTTGGGAATCTGAATTTTTTTTTTCTTGTTTTACTTCATTACCTTCTTTTAAATCATATATATATGTACATGGATGGTGTAAAATAATATGACGTGTCATGTGACAATTCAATGTCACTATATAAGTGGCCATAATCCACACATATAACTCAAATCAGTACTTTCTAATATTAATTTTAGTATAAATTTTTTTCCATGCTTTTTTATCTTATAACATCTATAACATTATGTTTTCATAATAGTATAAATATTCTAATTTTAATATTTCTAATACTAATTTTAATATAATAAATGTACATGCTTTTTTAAAACTTAAAACATCTATAACATTATATTTTCATAATAGTATAAATATTCTAATTTTAATATTTCTAATACTAATTTTAATATAAAAAATGTACATGCTTTTTTAAAACTTAAAACATCTATAACATTATATATACAGAATAACATAAAATAATTCCTAGCATAAAAGATATACATATATTTTCTCAGTAAGCTGGCAGCAGATCAAAATTATCACAAGGCAGATGAACCTCTGAGTGATTGAACCATCAGTGGGCAATATCAGGACAGAATAACATGATTAGAAAGCAGCCCAATATTTCTTGCATCTTGTCAATTTTCCATCTGGAACAGAGATTTCAAAACCCATTCAAGGCACATAAGATAAAAACGTACAAAAAAGTAGAACAATAGCATCAAATATCACATAATTTATAAACCTCTAGGCAAGGCATTAGAATGTTTTAATGAATAATGAATAGGAATTTGGTCTCTCCCTTGCCTTGTGCCCTCCCATTCTCCAACAGAGAAAGTTTTTCAGTGTGGGATCAGACTCATCAATGCAGGATTTCAACAGAGTGGCCACAAAACAGTTGAAATGGCACTGATAAATTCGTCCTTTTTTACTCCATGCAGCTTCATGTACACTGAACCTGTGCACACAGCACTGAACTCAACCTCAGCATTTTACCTCAGAGAAGGAACATCACTGTGGGGAGAGACAGAAATGGGAAGAATATCATCCATCAATTTAATCCGCCTGCTGGATCCATTCCAGCCCAGTCAGAGCAGATCAAAGATACTTGTCAGTATGTCAAGTATTTTAAAACTGTTCAAGAACACTCTCCCCAAGGGGTCTCAGTGTTTTGACCTGCAAAACACCATATCCCTAGACAGATCCCAACAGGAACTGCATGTGCTCCTTTCACAGGGGTAAATACTCTGTTTCAGGCCAAGGAAGCCAAGTACAGTGTATGATACTGTTCCCCAGTCAGGTCCCTGTAATAAATCTACCTTAATTTACACATAAATAAACCACAATTCTTAATATTAGCATTCTTTTGCAGCATATAGGGGAGTTGTTCTTATGCATAAATGAAGTCACAGCTACCAGGTTGAGTCATCTTACACTGCAGTGATTCACAAGGCATTGCTACAAATTTTAGGCAGTAAGCATCATGTTTCTTGTATACATCAGAAAGAATTATATATTTTCCTCAAAATGTCTATTGAGCATTTTTGTCTGGTGTAAAGAATTATCCTTCTATAAATCAACACTAACCCTGTGCTACTTTTGCTTTGGCCATTAAAATAATAATAATAATTATATGTGCCCGATCTGATTTAGGTAGATATGATTTTTTAATATAATTTTTTCTGGACTTTTGGGATGAGACTAAGTTGTTTGGGGTAGGAGATGATTTTAATTTAGACTGCAGAACCTCCGTCCTTAACCAAGAAAGCATTCCGTTTGTAGTAGCTTTTGACTTTTTTTATTTTGACTGGAGCATATTATGAATTCTGTCTGTAATTCCTAACCATGAAACCTTTGATGGCCACCTAGGGATTTTTGCCTCTGAGAGAACTTGAAACAACTTTGATCACAGCTGTCAGTGCACTAGCATTGTTTTTAGTTCGAGACCATCACTCTAATCTTGTATTATAATTCATTTCTGGATTTAAGCCACATGCTGATTCAATAAAGCCTGTCAGCAGCTAATAGGTTGGTTCACAGGAACTGAGAGAGAATCAGTATCTTCTCTCACTCAGCAAGCATTCCCCTGTTTAAAATCAGCAGTGTCTCAAAACACTCTTTTCAGCATGGGCAGAAAACAGGTGGGACAGACATACCAACACTTAGACATGAAGACAAGAATAATCAATATTAGAAAAGTGACTTTATATAACTAAGAATAATAAAGATTGCAGAGATGTGATATGGTTATTTGCGAATGAGACAGATATTTGCCCTTCCTTCAAAAATCCTAAATTATACATCAACCTTGATTCAGATTGTTATAACAATGCCATGCAATTTTCTCCCCATCAGAAGAGCACTCACCCACAGCTAATATGCATTTTCTTTACCACAAAAACAACTAGCAAAATAAACAAGATCTTAGTGAAGACAAGAGTGACTCCCAAAACCAGATAATAGAAACAGATGAAGCAAGCAATTAAAAGATAACTCTGTAAAACTCATGAAAAAGGTTAACATTTTTGGTTTCTCTTTCTCCTTCAGTAATCTGGGTATATGGGTTAAGTAAAAACAGTCCCTGCAGAGCTGGACACAAGACAAAAGTCATGAACAGAGTACTGGTCATGGTCCCGGTGCATATGTGCAGTGCTGTTGGAGGAGGAGTGGTGAAGGATGCTGAGGCACAGTGCTGGCAGGTGACACCTGCTATGCATTAATTTTTTTATTGTTGTCCCTTGTCATGAACACAGGAATCCATGATTCACATGGTGGAGAAGACAGTTGCATCTTATATGTTTGCCTTCATGATATCCTGTCAATAATGAGAAAGTTCATATCTTTAAATAGTATTTCAGAATTAGATACAGCTTGCAAATGCAGGATTCTGAACCTAGGATGGAGTAATACTGGAGACAACATTTAATTGGGAGTGTAGCAAGGGATCTGGGGGTGCTGGTGGATGTCAGGCTCAGTGTGAGTCAGCAGTGTGTGCCCTGGTAACCCAGAGGGCAAACCCATCCCAGGGTGCTTCAAACACAGCATCACCAGCAGGCTGAAAGAGGTCATGGTCCTGCTTTACTCAGCATGGGTGCAGCTTCACCTGGAGTGGGGTGTGCAGTTCTGGGCCCCACAGGTTAGCAAGGATGTGAAGGTACTCAGTTACATCCAGAGGATGGCAACAAAGCTGGTGCGAGGGCTGGAAGAAACATCCTGAGAGGAGAAGCTGAAGACTCTGTGTTTTGGAGAAAAGAAGGCTGAGTGGTTTCCTCATTGCTCTCTGCAACTGCCTGAGGAGGAGAGGTGAAGAGGAAGGTGCTGATCTCTTCTCCCTTCTATCCAGGGATAGGACGTATAGGAATGATTCCAAACTGCACCAGGGAAGGTTTAGACCAGGCATCAGGAAACATTTCTTTACTGAAAGGCCATTCAAACACTGGAACAGGCTGCCTAGAGAGGTGGTTGGTGCCCCAAGTCAGTGTTTAAGAGGCATTCAGACAATGCTCTTAATAACATACTTTGACTTTTGTGCAGCCCTGAAGTGGTCAGGATTAGACCAATTCAGCTGGACAAGATGTTCATTGTAGGTCCCTTCCAACGGATATATCTATTCTTTAACTCCAGGTTGTGTAGGCTGAAAGCTTGAAAGTTAGATTTTAAGTAAGTATTTCTTTAATCTCTGCTGAAAACAAGCATAGCCAAAATCTTGCCAGTTAGATTTTAAATGAGTATTTCTCTCATTTGTGTTGAAAATAAGAACAGACATTGTTGTGAGTTGGTTTGCTGAGTACTGTA
Organism: Pardalotus punctatus; assembly: GCA_013400915.1. Classification (NCBI taxonomy): domain Eukaryota; kingdom Metazoa; phylum Chordata; class Aves; order Passeriformes; family Pardalotidae; genus Pardalotus; species Pardalotus punctatus. Next base: position 232,764 of record VZTX01023580.1, read on the forward strand.
TGATTATTTGCCCTTTTTCTCTGCCTTGAAACTGAGCACAGCTGGATAAAATTCAGAGGAAATTTCAGATTGCTTTTCATTATGTTGTCTCTGAATTGTTTCTGGTGACTCCGCTTGCTGTCTTAATTTATCTCTGCATAATAAGAATCAGTTATTTTTGATCAGAGAACTGCTGATAGCTACTATACTGATTCCCTGTGGATCTCTTTTATGAATACTGCTACATTCTGTTTGGAGGGGGCAGGGGGGGAAATAATAGTTATTACATGGTACCTACATAACTCATATTATGCTTAATATCAAAAGGAGAATAATGAAATCATTTAGTGCTTCACCCAAAGTAATAATATTTCAAGTGGTAGGTCATAACTATTTCACAGGTAGAAAACTGAATTTCAGGAATTTGCAGAAATCTCCTAACACGTGTGTGCCATGCATGCACAGATGGTATGCTCTAAAATGCATAATATGTATTTTCCAATCTCCTGCTCTGATCACTAGAAAAATAGTAATCTTGCTGCCCTTCTTATTTTGCTTATGTTCTAGTTTTAGGAAAAATATTTTTTCCCTAAAATATTGTCTTCAAAATTTAAAAAAACAAACAAAACCAACTTCTTTAAAAGCAAATAATTTCTATAATTTTATGTATGCATTTCTGCAATATCTGACTGCACCTGTCTTCACTCTGTCACCTGCCTTTCACCGCCAGCTTTTCAGAGCAGAGCTTCTGATGTTAGCACAGCACCTACAGAGCTGAGCCTGGAATCCAGATAAATCCTATATATGTTCTTGCCAATTAAAATAATGGTAACCCGAAAATTATGCTTGGAAAAAATGAAGCTCTGATGCAATAATAATGATAGTAATAATGCAGATTCTTTGATTTTATAATTTAGCTTGGCCCTCAGAGGAATTTGGTGTCACAGGCTGGTGGAGTTTGAAAGGAACCTCTGGAGGTCATCTGGTCCAATGTCCCTGCTCAAGCAGGGCCACCTAGAGCCAGTTGCCCAGGACCAGGTCCAAATGGGTTTTGAATGTGTCCAAGGATGGCAAATCCACTAAATATAATATTCCAACTTGGTTTCATCCCTGTTGTGTGCTAGAGCTGTCAACCTTTCTTCCTCTTTTTTAGTGACATGACCAGCACAGTGAAGTTGTGAAATGAGATTTAAAAATAAAATAAATAAAAATTTAAAAGACAGAATTTTGGTGGTTACTGTGTGAAAAATAATCTCAGGATAAAAAACTAATCAGCTTTTTTTTTTCTTTTACAGCCTGCAGTCATAAAATGGTCCAAGAAAACGGTTCTTACAGAATAATTTTCTCACTATAAGTTGTTTTTTAAAAAGAGGAAATTTCAAACGTGAGGGAATCAAAATTGCCCTACAATGTAAAGAAAAGTGATTATATGTGAAAGCTCTTTTCACTCTAGATGATACAAAGAAAATAACATTTGCCTTGAAACACTTTTAAGCACTTTTTTGGCTCTAAAACCATTGCTGCAGCAGGATGGAAATACATTCACAGTCTGCTGTTAATGTTCTGTGCTGTTAGAATTGCAAATGAAGACACTTTCTAGCAAACAAAAAAAAAAAATGCACTGGTCAAAAGATTTCTGAATTTGTTTATCCAGAGATTATTATTAATCACAGTGATGTTCAGAGTGGTGAGAAAAAACAATCCTGATATAATTTTCTGTCCAAAAGCACTTGCAATACACCTGTACATTATATTTTTGATGTACTCATTCATCCAAAAGAGTAAACATTGGTCAGGGATAGGTATTAATGAGCTGTGCAATAAAAATTATTTTTGTTTTATAAAAAACTGGATGGGGAAAGGAAATGGGAACTATATTTTGTTTTGTTTGTAACACTAAAAGAAAAATATATTAAACATTTCAAGTGGTTCTGAAAAACTTCATAAATCATAACAACTTATATGTATACTGTATAAGTTTTCCAAATGGCTACACTAATCCTGGCTAAGCCCCATATTCTAATAGCCCAGTCAAATATATGCTGACCTTTTTTTAGTTGCATTAAGCAAGAGAATGATACAATATACATGGGAAAATGCTTGTGGTAATGATGATAGGCAGCTAGAGATGGAATCCATTGGAGGAGAAAACCTGGCACGAGCTTTTCACAAATGCAGCTCATTTCCCAACTAAGCCATTGGTGGGAACTTCTGTTTAATGTGCAATTACTTTCTAGAATAAAGAGGACATTTGCTTTCTAGAGTAACATGACATAAGTTCCTTGCTAAAATGGAACATTTGCATTACAATCACTTTTCCCTCCAGATGTCATTTGAAGCCTAATTCCCTAATAATTCTTTTAAATATTGGCTTACTTTTCATCCTCTTATTAGAAATGAAGCATTCATGCCTACAACCTACTACCCACTGCCAGAGATAAAAAAGGGAAAAATGACACAGCTTTCCTAGTGACATTAAATCCATTTCAGTTGTTTTTATTTTCGCTTCATTATCTCCCAGCAACTCTGATGTCTAATGTTCAAATTTACTTCCCATCCTTAGTCAGATGCACCTGTAGACGCAGTGCCCTCCTTGCTGCTTTGAGACCTGGACTAGCTTAGCAACAGCATGTTTGGGGTGATATTGAACCAGCACAAGTGTCCCAGGAATTCGCCATTTTGCCTTCAAGAAGGCAGAAAAAAACCTCAGCTCCAATTTTTAGTCTGGTTTTGAATTGTACATTAAAGATATGTTTTGCCTAAGGAAAACCTCTGTGTGTGAAAAGGACCGGAACAAAGTGGGTAAAAGGCACAGTCCAGCTGAGATCTCCTGTGTTACGATCTTGTGGGAGAGCAGAAAAGATTTTTCAGAAGGTGGTTTCAGGGGTTAAAAATTTGAATTTTGGGAGGCTGTAGTAAAAATGATCTGTTATCAGACTATTTGTGGTATTATCAGGATTTAGACAGCTGTGAACAAGAGAAGTGCCTTGAATAAGAATGTAAAGCAATGCACAAGTCAGTAAACCATCCTCCCATGACTGCTATTGATTACCAACATCAAAACTTCAAGAGAAATTTATCAATGGTGAGTTGAATATTTTACAGAAGTTTTGACACTAACACAGTTTTTTGACTTTTTAAAAATTATGAATAGCCAAGGAGTCTCCTCATAAATAATTCAAAACTGTTACTGTTCTGACTTTGGCAGAACATACAAATTACCTCCTAACTGTAAGGGCAGAACAAGAATATTTTTACCTTGATATCTAAGGACTCCGATCACTACAAATGAGGCTGCTTTGATCTGGAAATTTCAACTACAGATTGAGAAACCAGACTTTATACATCCAAGCCTGAATATTTTGGCAGAGTTTCAAAATTTGAGGCAGATACTTTCTCTGAATGTCAGCCATCATATAAAAAGGTTAATGAGACTCATTTTAGTGTGCTGCAATGAAGTAACATACTCTTCTGAGGATGGTATATGAAAGGATGAAACAGCATGACCCAAAATTTCAGTGAAATCCCGATAAAAAGTATGATTAAGTAGAAAAAAATATGGTACAGAAAAGCAAAACTTAATTAGCTAGCAAGCCAGCAAGGAATTGAAACAAATAAATTAATCATGTTTTCCTCCCTGAAACAGGCTCGATTTTTAAGGTGATAAAATTCCTTTGAGGAGTTTTAGAAAATGTGCACAGATATCCTAGCACCTCTAAAAGAAGGCTTGGTCACAACATTTTTTTTTACCCCAAAAATAAATTATGCATTTAAATGAAATCTATTTAACTACAGTTTTCTCATCTTCTTGTCCAGATTAATTACTGTTGAAACACACGAGGGGGCTATCCAGTCTTTCTCTTTCTCACTGAAACAAAATTATGGTGGAAAAAGACAGTGTTTTTGAGTAGCAGCCACTAGTTTCAATTTTGTCCTTGATGCATAACCACACAGGGAAATACACCGCAAGGATTCAGTCAAGACAAAGATGAGAGAGTATATTGAAACAATATGGAAAGCATGCATGATAGAGTGAAGGAATAATAACCTGAGGATATGAAAACTTACTCTAGATACAATCCCTATGATTCAAAGAATATTTTAAAAGTTTTTGAGTGACTTAAAACTAGAGCAGACAGTAAAACACTCCGTGATGTTTGATATCCATTCATAATGCTTGCATGGAGTTTACAGGAACATTGAAATCAATCTGGGTCTTCCAGAAGGGCCCTGAAGGATATAATTCCGAATGCACTCTACATCCCAGGAGGGATGCAAAGCAAACGCAAACCAACACAGAAAAGTTCAGAAGCAGAGGCAGCAGTTTCCACTGAGAGTTGGCAAAGAGTGTTTTATGGATACCTGCGCTGTGTGTAGAAGGATGAGGCAATGTCATTGAAAGAGCGCTGAGTTAATGAGACAGCCTGAAAGCTAAAGATTGCAAATTTCAGAGTGACCCAACCAGCTGACTGGGAAGAGGGATGCAGCTTTCATAACAGTGATTAAGTTCATTGAGCCAGACACCTCTGAGTAGTTCTGCTTCTCCCTCATACGGGAACAGGTGAAGTGCAAAGCAGCCTCACTCTCTGCCGACACAAGCTCAGCTGTACCAGGGAAATGTTTCTCCTAAGCTCTAAAGTCACTTAGACTTCTGAGAAATTCAAGTGCCATTAAAATTTTTTTCATCACTTATTATGTGACTGGGAAAGAAGGAAAAAAAAAAACCCTAAACCAAAAAACTGAAAGACCTGCAGTAAGAGTTTCAAGATTCAAAATCTCAAAAGAAGCATTTTCTAGGATAAAGGGATCAGAGATAGGAGACAAAAGAAAGCTTAAAATCACAATGGCTAGAATAAAAGTCAGATTAAAGAAAAAATTAAAATGCTATAGTTTTTGTTGGGAAAAAATAAAACAACATTTCATCATAGTCTGTATGGAACTGTGTGAGACAGCTGATATAAAAGAATAGGGAAGGTGTAGACTCTGATTGCGACTCCAATAGCTTGATGAGAATAAGCAGCATATGTATTTTCTATTTATTGCTAGTGGAACAAAAAATGTGATTAATAACTGATTACGATAATTTCATTATATAAAAGAATCTACTTTTGCTACTTCTACCTTTTAAGTAGCACATGAATGGTACCAATGTTAATTATAAATATTTAATTTTGATCTGGCTTTACAGGAGGTTCAAAAGATCTTTGTAAAAAAATTGATAAGAGGTGCATTTTCATAGTACAGAAGTATTCTTTTACAGTTGCAATATCTTGTACCCTGGAAATGGCACTTCTCAAGTATTTATGTATATCAGAGATGGTGGTAAAAGAGTAAGAAAGAGACATATTAAAAAAAAAATAAGAAAAACAACACGACAATGAAACAAATCCAAGAAAAAGAATTCCTAACTCTGTTAAATACCGTAGAGTAAATGACTACTATATGATAATGATTTTAAAGCTTATTGAAGCAATATTCCCATGCTATGTACTGTTTTAGTACCTCTCAGAGAAATTACGACTCAATTCTTTCTTCTTCCATTTCCTCATTTAATATCTTTTTCTGGTCCAATTTTCCTCTCAGAGATGACCTCCTATGTACTTAATTTAATTTTAAGACACTATTCTCATGTGTACTTAGCTTTGCAAGATGAAGCTTCTCTTTAAATTCAAAATAAATGCTTCCTTGAATAAAATCTTGTCTTTCTTTCTAACATTACCTGCCATCTAAAAAAAACCAAAAACCCTCTACCTAAAAATAAAAACCTAGGTTGTTAAATCCAAAGAATCAACACTTTTTCTTTCCCAAAAGACAATGATATTTCACTGGAACTGCCAAACTGAGGAAATAGTGGCCTGATAAGAAGCTGTGATCAAGTGCCCATAATTTCCCCTTATTAGAGCTATTAATAAAATTGTAATTGAACTTTTTTCCAACAGAGAATAAGTGTTTTTTACAGAATCACAGAATAACTGAGGTTGGAAGGGATCTCTGCAGGACATCTGGTGCAGCCTCCCCCTGCTCAGTCAGGGCCACCTCAAGTCAGTTGCTCAAGACCATGTCTAGATGGATTTTGAGCATCTCTGAAGATGGAGACTCCACAGACTTGGTTAATTTTGCCAGGGCTCAGTGAGTTATGATGGACGCAAGAAAGTTAAACACATTAGAATGAGCCTTGAATCAGTTTTTAAGTATTATTTCCATATTTTCACTCTCATCATTTTACATGTCTGCATCTGTGTTTCAGATGCATGCTCAGATACACACAGCTGAGAAAATATTTGTATTGCAACTGTTAGAAGGTAAAGATGAAAAGAATTCTGAGAATAATGCACCAAAAACATAGTATTTTCCCTATAGCATAGCTTGTTATGAGGACTTTTATGATAGCATTATTAAGTAATGACACAGAAACATTCGAGAAATAATTAACTGTCCTTTTGGTAATTACACGACCTTAGAATATTATTCTCAGCAGTTAACTTCATTTTGCTAACACTAACATTTGTTTGCAATGGGAAGTCATAATTGGTTTTATTCTAGTTTTACAACAGAAAATGAAAACTTGAACTTCAACCCCAAAGACGTCATTAATTTTCAAAACATTTTTCAAAGGTTTTAAAGGTAAACATCCAGTTATTAACTGTTACAAATACAGAATAACACCTCAAAATCATATTTCAAGGGCATTGTTCTACTGAACATGAAATTTCTTTATTTGGTATAACGTTGTGTTTCCTTTCTTTCTATTATTCAGTTCTGTAAAAGTTTGGGTTTTTTTGTTTCTTCTTTTTTGGAGAGGAAAACATACTGAAGGGGATTTGTTGATTTATTTGGGCAACATGTGCCAAATTACATTGCAGTTTTCCGCTATGGTTGTTGGTGTTTCTACATTGGTAAGGAAGATTGGGCAACAGTCTCCTTCTGTAGGAGCCGTAGCTAGACTATTATCATTATAAAGCAGGATAACAGTGGCAAATTTTAATTATGGTAACTGTGGCTATATTTACAGAATTAATTTATGCAGTCCTAAAATACAAATTTCAATATTTCAGGGCACCAGATAATAACAATAATAATAAAGTTTCTAGAAAATTTGTTGCAGGGATTTCAGTAAATAGTTTTGAATCTGCTACAGATATTCTGGAAATGCCTGGTGATCTACTGTGAGAATTTTATTCTTGTACAGATAACTGGAGAGATAAATTGCAACCAAAAAAATGAAAGCCATAAATGTCAGACACAATTATATTTTATTCAAATGGTTATCTTTCCTGTAATCAAATAAATTTGTATTTATGGAAAAATTAGATTCTTCCCAGTAATAAAATATATATGGCATGGCATTAATACTTTATTTTATTTGCTCAATCATTTGTAAAATTTTCAAAACAAATTGGTTTTTTAATGCAACTCATTATTCAAAATAGTTTCTGGGAGAAAAAAAAACAACAGCACATGCTCAAAATTTTGTTTTCAATGCCTTCTCCTCTTTCAGTATTCATTTGTCTGGAGTGTGGGGTGTGTAGCTTTGAAGGGGCTACACCTTGGTGCCAACTCAGGTGGTGTGAGTGTGACTTCAAGAGTGACTCCTGGATGGTTGGACAGGGAAGTTTCCTTAATACCTTCTCTAAACTGGGTGTTCTCCATTGTCTGCAAAGAGTTCCTGACACCACTGGTTCAGATGTTATCTCTTGCTGTACAAGGGGAATGAACACTCAGCACCTGTAGGAGATGCCTTTCTGTAACTCTTGTACATTTAATTTGCAACCGAGGCATGTTCCTAAATCCCTTGCAGAAGAGATTTGTAGTCTGTTGCCAGCAAGAGTTAAATGCAACAAAATTAGCCTAACTGGTGTAGCCAGATATATTCCTGACAATATGCCAGTTCCATCCTGACAGCATCCAGAACTGTATGTGCTACATAAAGAAAAACCTCAATTCAAAATCATCTGGGAAAACCTGACCTACCATTTCTTGGGGCAGTATTCCAGTTACAAACATGAAAGAACTCTCATACACTCTCTTTATACAACAATAAAATACTAACATGAAATAACTCATAAATCCCTATCATAAAATAACAACACCTTATACAGTGGCCAACCACTGTAACTTCTGAGCATTTATAGCAAACCTTGTGTCATGATTCCTGAAATCTGTCAATCTCCTCAAATCTCTAATTTTTGCAGTCCAAAAGCTGTTCTTGCAGGGTTGGCTTTGTGTCAGATATCATGAAAGCTGTTTCATTAACCTGACACTGGGTTCTTCCCTCCTATTTCATGTATTGGGAAGCAGCACGTCTCAGGAATTCATTTTTTCAGGGGGAGGAAGGGTAAGTGAGAGGGGAGTGAGTCAATCTCTATTCTGCTGCTTTCTGCCTTTATGCTTCAGTGGCTGTATTTTTATCTACATCAAAGGGCTTTGCTCTGCTTTCTCACCTCTGTTCCCTCCTCTTTTGTGCTAAGGTGGGAGTGAAGAATTCACTGTGCTGAAAAGTGAACTCTAAAGGGAACAACGTGTTAAATGTTGGTAAACATATTCCTATTAGAAACATTTGTACTTTTTTTTTTGCTTCTTTTTAGGTACTCTGAGCAAATATTAACTCTTCATCACCATAAACAGTGTAACAGTTTAGCAAGCAGATAAAGCATAAAAACCCCAGGTGCAGCTGTCTTTCACATATATGAAGATTAATTAGGTGTTCAGAGTTGGGAGTTTCACGTGCTGATGGAAAGACTTTTTCAAATAGAAAGTCTCCTTTATAGTGATTCTCTAATAACAATCAAGGCCTAGATTTTTCCAAACCCCTCTGTATACAATCAGTTCTTTATCTGAATTATCCCAAACAAGTTTTCATGAGAGTTATCCTGCTTATGAGTAAGAATGAAGTGTTCATGGGTTTTTTTCAAATTGGCTTTCTTATATTACAAAAGAAAATATTTAAAAGAAAAATGTAACCTTTTGCCACCATTTTAGCCAGGCTGAATATTAATCAAAGTCCACGTTCTCTCAGATTCATTCAGCTACACACTAATACATGATATCCAGCATTAACTTGTCAAGAGTAAAGACAGCCAGGTGTCCCTAGTTCCCAAATTTAGTTTACTGTCAGTGATTTCTACTTCCATGATAGGTGAAAAGCAGATGATCCTGCTTTGGATTTTCACCTCCAAAACCTGTGGGTCACCTATACAATGTCCCCTTCTGAAGGTGTCAGCAACAAAAGCAACTCCAGGATTTCTAGAGTGCTATACAAAGGCAGAGAAAGGAGATAAAAAGTTGACCTTTTGTACTGTACAGCCCCTTTCATTTATATGTAATGTCAGCAAAGTACTTTGCAAATATCCAAGAGACAAAACCTACAAGTTCTTGTTTTCCTGGTAAACAATGCATGGAAAATTCCAATAAGAGGGGCAGCAACAGCTTTTCTTCCTCTCCCCTTCGGCTGCACAGAGGAGCCACTTCAAAGGGGAGCCACTTCAAAGAGGAGCCACTTCTCCTTGTGTGTGGAGATGCAAAAGCAGCTTGGAGACAAATAGAGATACAGAAATATATCCTTCAGTTTTGTTTACCACCCAAGTGGTCCCTTCCTCCATGGAAACAGTGAGGGTGACCTGTGCTCTGGAAAAAAATACTGTAAGAAGAATGCAATCCTGTACTAGTTTGAAATGGTCTGTGGTCATCAAGAGGATGCACTTGGAGGGATTGTACAGGAACTGTCCTCGTCCAGCTCTGCTGTGAGTATGCTTTTTAATTGGAACCTGGGAGGGAATGTAAGTCTAGAATTCAAAATATTCATTATATGTTCTAGAAATGTACTGAAATAAAAGGATGCAATTGGATGGGAACAGATATGTTGCAGCAGACAAAAAATGTATACATAAAGTGCTGAGCAGAAATATCAGTGGGACTACTATATACTAGACACAAAGAAATCCTTCTTCATTAGTCAGCATGACTGAGTTCTAATTAGGGTGTTACATAAATACATTTTAAAAAGTCAAGGGAAGAATATCAAAGGAGACTGGAGGCCTGGAAAATTCATTCTTTCAGAAAATATGGGGGTTATAATCTGGGAGAAAAAGAGAAGAAAACGAGAAGAAAACATAAACAAACAAAAAAGATACTCCACTAGCCTACAAAATGTAAAATATCACCAAAAGGAAAAATAAATTTTTATTCCTAATTCATGTGGCTAAAACAAAAAGAGTCTTAGAAGTACTAGATTAGATAATCTAAGGATAAGGAAACCCCATCCTTAGAAGTTTTTTTTAAAAACAGATTTTAATTAACCACTCTTTAGATATGAATGGTTGCTCTCATGCTGACCTGGCTTTCTTTGTGTGGATTTAGCTGGCCCTGCTTCTGCTCCGAATTAAGCTGTGAAACAGTGAATTAAACTCACATCCACAAGGCCTCTTACATGACTCTTCTCCATCTGAAGCAGTCCTCTGATGTTTGAATGATGCCCAGATCATTGTGCACACCATGTGCACCTTAATTATTATTAGTCTCTGGAGGAGGACTAGCTCAGAGTTATCTCTAACTTGTGTATGGGACATAGTGTGGGAGTAGTAGATCCAGCAATTCTCTATACCACTGGCCAAAGGAGATATCCTAATCCAGCTGCAGCCTTCGCACACATCGGAGGTACTGTTTTTATACTGGTAACTTGGCTTCTAACGAGGCACCGTGACAAGACTAGCATTCTGGAGCCTCTTCTGCGTTGGCTACAAAGAGCACTGTGTTACAAGACATACATATGTTTAGACAGTGTAGGTCCTCATGTTATCTGTGCACAGCTTTAAGTACAGTCTCTGGTGTCCATCTGTAGAAATGAGTGGTTCCACACTCTCCACTAAAACAATGGCATATCCTGACCTGAAAAAAACCTGACTGAAAACCTGTCTTTTAACTGCTGCTGAGCTCCAGCAGCACAACACTTCTCCTAGTAAATAAGCCATTTCTCCTGCATACATCCAGGTTGTCATACCATCATCCAGATCCTCTTTATGTGTACATGGCAAGGTATGCACAAGCATATAGGGCTTTCTGTGTGCTCTGAAATTATAGCAAATCTTTAATTTAATTTTATTTTTCATACAGCATCAGGGTAAAAAGCAATGATTGTGCCTGGAGGTCCTCATTTCAAAAGCAGAAATTAGAAAGGGTGCTTATAATAGGAAATGAGTCCTGCTTGGAAACTGTGGACAATTGAAAAACATAAACGCCTCCCAGCCAACCCAAAGAATTGAATTGGAACATCAGAAAGAAGCAATCATGTGGATAGATAGAAAAACAGGGATGACAACTCAGTAAAATTATTAACTTTAAGCTTTCCAAAGAGGGAGG
>VZTX01023580.1:244148-264833 GCA_013400915.1 Pardalotus punctatus
AAGGAAGGAAGGAAGGAAGGAAGGAAGGAAGGAAGGAAGGAAGGAAGGAAGGAAGGAAGGAAGGAAACTTTATAAAAAATAACAAAAGAAAAAATATAAGGGATAGCATCTTAGAAAAATCTTTAGGGTCTTCTAACTGAGATATGTTTGCTATGTGTTTATAGGTGTAATCAAAATCTATAAATTTAGTCAACTATAATCTAGTCAACCCATCTCATTTAAAATAACTTTAATTATAGTGGGAGTTTGAGCAATTTCTTCATTCTGTAAAACTTGTATTTATGAGAACAAGTACAGATTTTATTAAATCAACCATCTGTATGATACATATTGAGTATAAAAGAGATGATTACCATATAAATTGGAGAGAAATCGGAATTAAGTATTGATCCATCCAAACTCTTAACAGCCAGAAAACAGACTAATTGTCATGGAACTTGAAGGCTCTAATAGTTTAGATGAATACTATAATACACACAAAGGCAAATATTAAAGCATTAAAAAAAAAAATAGGTTTTCAAATGATTTGTCGGAAGTTGTAAAAAATATTGTAAGAGCTGTCAGAAGTTAAAATCTAATAAAAAATAGCTAAGTCTGAACAGAAAACTTTAGTGCAGTGATTAACACTTAGATGAATGAAGACAATTTCTAACCTTTCTGGTGAAGTACATCAAGGGAACAATATTACACAGGGAGAAGGTGACAGCATTCATGGTTTTTGTTTTTTTTAAATTGATAGCACAATATCTGGTGGTTGGTTGGTGGACAGGTTTGCTTTATGTTTTCCTCAGAGCCTTGTGAATAAACAAATTAACTATAAGTTTTCTGTCTAGACAATGTTATGACAGGAAAATAGATAACAGAAAGCGGGTTTTTCTATTCTGCCTTCCACAGTGTACTGCAGATATACAGAAATTGAAATAGTTTTATGACTTACAGGAACAGCCCTGTGTCTTACTCTTCCTCTGCCTGGATTAGTTCATTTGCTAAAGAATATATAACAGAAGATTTGCTTGTTCTTTGCTGTACTGAGCCGAAAGGGACAAAATTTGACCTGCATTAAACAGACAGGTTTTGTATAATATCCCGACCAAGCAGAGCTGTTGTGACTGAAACAAATTCAAACCACAGTGAAGCTGAGGTAAGATAAGATGGGTTTGCCTTGCTCAGTAGTGTCTGGATATGGTTGGTAAATCTTCTGCTTTCTCAGTTCTGTGATGGTAAAGCAGGCAAAGGAGTATTCCAGTAAATTGCATTCACAATCCATTCTTTCATTTCCCACAGTGCTTTCATCTATAAATACCTTGCCTTTCCTTGGGAAAAACTTCTGCTGCTGGTTTCTGACTAACACTTTGACTTTGACTAAGGGCTGAACTGAGAATAAATTTCACTCACATTATCTTTCCAGCTTAACCACTGACCAAGAGCTACCAGCATTAGGTTTTCCAATGCGGTGATTGCCCATCAGTCAATTCCTTCATTTAGATTTCATTTCCATAGGCTGCTTGTAAGAACATCCAATGGAAGTGTATGAAAGGTAAGGCATGAAGTTAAAGCATCACAGAATACCTCTGCCTCAGACAGAAGTCACAGGAAAGATGTTAACTGAACTCTATTGGCTGAAAAATCTATTCTTATCCTCTAGGTGCTCATAGATCAACAATTAAAACACTTGCTTCAGGAATTCTCATTTTTGAAATGCTGAAATTAGCCCAATTAGTATACAGCTCTGAAAGTACCCTTTCTTTATTTTTTTTTTCCCCCAGATAGAATTATGGACATGTAAGCCTTTATACCTTTCATGGTCTCCACAATTTCTTGAATATTGTGGTTAATTATTTTGCATTATATTTTGTCTCAGATTCTTGAAGAGTTGTGGTATACATTTTATTCTGCCCCTGTCCAAGAGAAGACCATCAACATTTCTGCTAATTATCTTTGATCATTTCATTCCCTTATGTGGTCTATATGCACATGTTACTATTAAGTGTATTAAGCTTTCTGCCATAAAAAGATTGACCTAATCTCTTCACTACATGTCCATGATTTTCACATTTAATATGTTAATTATATTACTATTACAGCAGACTTTGGCAGAACCTTAAATGCTCAAATTTTTTATATGTAAGTTGATCAGAGTCAATTAACATTGGGTTTTTTTACACAGAAACTGTTCAATGTCAAAGTTATGTTGAATAAGATTTTGGGTTTTGTGCAGTATGTGAAATGGAGTGTCACAAATTCCCTGAAAATATAAACATGAGCAAAACCAGTTCTTGTCAGTGATTAAAATTTTAAGGGAAACCAATGAAAGCAGCAGCAGAAAGGATCACTTTATGCAGTCCTTTTTCAAAATAAAGCCAGTAGGCATAAAACACATAGAACAAATTATTTTTCATTGGTTCATTAGTCCAATCACCTTTTACTGAACTGTACAGTTTTCAGTAAATACAAACTAAATGTGGCAGGCTGTGAATAAGGTGTCATGTACCTAAATATTTTAAATTGTTTTTATCTTTTAATAACAAAAAACACCAGTTCAGCTGGTGAGGGTCATCCAGAAGAAGTTTCTAAGTTACACATTTTGCAGATTTTTGAGGCTTTCAAACAATTTTGTGAAATCTTTCAATTTGGTTATTATTCAAAAGACTGTAAAACAGAAAAATAAAACAAACAAGAAAATTAATAATACAGATAATCTATTAATGCATGGTAGAGCTCTGTGCAAAAATAATTTTAGCTATCTTTCCAATTAACACAATTTATGCTTTTAAAACCACTGGAAATTTTAGAAACAATTTTTAATTAAGTGGGTTTTTTAATTTATTTCCTGCTAATGAAACCTCTTTCTTAACCATTACATTCGTAGAATCACAACATGATTCATGTCAGCTGGTAAAATTGATTCTGGGAGGAATGAGTTGGATTTGAGTGATAAACATTTAATTTTTAAATTATTAATCTGCTGTGGAAAATATTGTGCATTTCCTGTGTGGCAAATGAAAGTAATAATATTTCAGTAGTAGACTTTTTTTTTTTCCTAAGGTTAAAATGCTGTCCATAACTGATACCACTGAAACTGTGGATAGTACTTACTTGGATCAGATTCTTCATCACTCTATCACTCTCCATGCTTGAATTATGCAATAGAAATGTGCATTTTTAATTTATATTCCCTACTTGGTCACAAATTGACAAATCCATGGGAATATAAAATAGCTAAGGGAAATAATTATCACTTTATTTGGGAAAAGAAAAAACTGAGTAGCCTTCTTTCCTGCAAAACCAGATTTAGAGCTGGTGTAGCTACCCAACAACTGGTATTGACCACATTCTTACACACAGCTTCTTGGTTTCAAAAAGCTGCACTAGATGGGTTCTAGTATTTGATCACTTCTGGAGTATGTTACAATGAGAAGACATCTCTTACTACAACTGTAGTGCTGTAACTGCACAAAAAAACCCAAACAGATAGTGGTCTCACTTTTTTTTTGTAAAACACTGCCTCCTTTTCAAGACACTGCCAGTATTCATTAATGTCTTGTGCTCAAGATCGAGTTATGTCATCATAACCCTAAATTTATACCCTGTAAATGCAGTTGGGGTGCCTCTGCACAGCTTTGCTGATGCTGAACCCGTGTGAAGCCCTCCCAATACACACATGGGCTCCTCCTCCTGGTCTGACAGCATTTATTTTGCTGCCTGATAGACCCAAGCTATGTGCTAAATCCTCTGCATCCTCCAGCTGCTGATATCAAACAACTGTGCAAAAGCCAGCAAACATAAAGCAAGGCACTCAGACAAACCAAAAGGGCTTGGACAACTTAGGAATTGATGATTCAACTTTTATTATTGAATGCAGCTGCTTAATCTGATGAACAGACTTGCTTAAAAATAAAAATATAAAAGCAATTGTACATGTAATAAGAATGACAATTTCTGTTAAACAAGGATCTTGGTTACATTCATAGAAATTTGAAGGCATCATGAGACATGTAAAGGCCATTGCTGTTTACCACAGCTCAGCCATCTTTGCAGAGTGGGTAATCCAAGGGAGGAGCAATAAGAATGAGCTATTGTACGTGACCTGTTCGTGTGGAGTGTGTCCTTCAGGGACAAAAGGGCTGGTACTCACATACTACAAAACAGTAACTGAAAATACAAAAGAAACGTAGTCAAGAATTAACTCTGACAACTTTATTGTTGTTTCATCTCTCTACAAAATAAGTTAAGAAAAAAAAGTAGTCCAGGATAATTCCTTTCTTGCAGTTGTTTGACGATATCTTCCACATCAATTTGTTTTTTCTTTATGAAGCAGTGCCTTGTGGTATCTGTATAGAAAAATAGTTTTCCAAGGCAATCCACTTTCCTTCAGCAGTGCTTTGTGTGCTGATTATTTCAGAGCATTCACGTCCTCTTTTCATTTCACACTGAAGGAAGTAATTTATTCCATTGTACGTGGCTCTATCACGTCCTCCTCACTTCCTCTTTTGCCCTTTATTTCACTGTGCTGTGCTCTGTATATTTCTATCTAACAGCCATCACAAACCCCCAGCTGTCTCTTTTAATGCATTTGCCTGTTGTGAGAGCTGGACGTGGCAGCCCAGCTCCCTGCCCCACAAGAAATCAAGCAGGAGGAGGTCAGCCTTTAACCACAGGATGACTCTGAGTGAAACCACCGCTCACAGCTTTGCAGGGCTGTACAAGCACAGAGAACTGACTCTAAATTTAGCAGTAAAGTGTACTGGAAGGTCAGTACACTCCCGCTATGCATTCATTCACTCTGCTTTCCTCCTGAAGGAATCACTGGGATTATTCCTCAGAATGTGGGATAATTCCACTGTGCTCCAGTCGATGGGGAGCAGACAAGACAGCATTTAAGCCCCAAAGAGGCCTCTCACACCCATTACATCTATGCATACAAATGTAAATAAAAGTACATATATAAAATGCATGTACAAAGAATTACAGTTTACTCCATCATGGTCTTGAATGTGGTGTGCTAATTTGCCTCAGCTTCAAAATGACTGCCCAGCAAATTAAAGCAATGTTGCAGTTGAACAGCAGCCATGCACACAGCATCTGAATATCCTCAAGTGACAATAGAGCAATGGGAATTCTACTGTTTAACAGAAGGTGGCTAAAGAAGTCTGTTTCCCACTGTACCCGCTGACAGTGGTGTTCAGAAAAATTGACAGTTAGAAGGATTAGGAAATCTGTGAAAAAGGCAATAATAAATTTTTGGATCACATTTTTGTAATTATAATGCACAAGAATATCTAAGCTGGTTTCTCATTCAGATCACTTAAAATAGAACTTTAAATTATGTTAGAATATTCAGCTCCAACTGATTGTTTTTGTTTATCTGGGCTATGCTTCAACAAGCATTGCAAAGAGAAAATTACAGGCAAAATCCTTATCAATAGTAACAGAAGACTTAGTGGGGAAAAAAGATGTACAACATTTAAATTCCTACATCAAGGCAAATCAGGGATATATTGAAAAAACATCACAGTAATTTTTTTCTTTTGATTACAATTTTTTACCGATTCAGGCAGAATGGATGTGAAATAAGATTATTTTGCAAATACTCTAACCACTAATTCCTCATTTTCTTCTATAATTATGTTTATTCTAACTCTTCAAATTTTAGCAAAGTAGTTGTAAGTACAGGAGTATACAGATATGTAGAAATGTAAAACACTAACAGTGAACAACTGAATAAATTATAATTTATAAGATATGATGAGATCCACAGTTACACCAAACCCCTAAAAATCCTCTGGTGGCACTGTGAAAACCCCAAGAGTTCTTACATATTAATCCAGCAGCAACAAAGTATTAGAAATGCTTGTGACAAAACAGGTTGCTGCATTTTGGTGTCAACTCATTAATTCAATTTTTTTTTTTTACAGTTTTTTCTTTAACTAAATCAACAAAATAAATGTTTTCTTTTATATGTCATATGTATTCAAATAACCGTGTATCACAGTTTTAATTTCTGCCTGTGCTTGTCATAGTATGGAAAACACAAGCACAGATATGAAACATTCATCACGAAACAAAAAAAGTAGATTTCCCAAATAAACCACGGGGATCAACATTACTTTAAATTAGCACATGTAAACATTCTATGCCACACATAAGCATTTGCCTGGAACCTGTATCCAATTCTTACATTTTGCATGTGTTTGGATGTGTTTTGCATGGCTGTTTAAATACAAAAATGTCAGCTTTATACGTAAATTTACTGACTACTGAAACTCATTAAATATGCCGACCTTCAACCTATCCTTTTTCATGGTCCACTCTAGAATTCATATTTTTTTTCATTATGAAAACATAGGTTACAGCAGATAGAATGGAATAGGCAGGCAGTCAGGAGAGCCAAAAAGAGCAGTCCAATACTTTAAAGTGTTGAAACTTTGATAAGGTAAAGTTGTTTATTTTTTTCTTTCTGGAAAGCTGATGACATGGCTCCTAAAAATTATCAGAGGCTCCATTAATCTTATTATCTTTCAGAAAACATCCAATCACCTTCTTTCAGGTACACAGTGGGATTTCAAATACCACGTGGCCCAAGTTTAACACTCGAAGTTCTGTGGAGAGGACAAAAGAACTGTAAGACTGCAATATATTTAATTCCTAGGATCAGTGAACAGGCTAACAAAAAATCCAGCATACCTGAAATTGCAGTGGTCTCTGTGAATTACAGAAGCTGGGAGCTGCCACTGTTAATTACAGTTTAAAGAGCTTGGAGTTAATCCAGGTGATTAAACACATCCTTAGGCTGCCCTGAGTGTGAGCATTTCCGTGGAGAAATGTCCTGTTTTTCACACCCGATGGGAGTTTGTGTTCACCCTCAGGCACCCACGAGTGCAGAGCACTGCTGGGGAGATGTTGAGCCGTCTTCCCTTGCCAAACAAGTCAGACTGCAGGAAGAGAATTTGTGATTAATTTTCCTTTTCCTGCCACAAGACAGATGGGTACCTGACAAAATTAAGGCATAACCTGGTCTGTAGCCTGAATGTCGACCCACATATAATCAGTGATTGTTAAGTGCTTCTGAAAGTCCGTCAGCTGGTGGCTAAGGCATGCTAAGATTCAGAGAAGTCTGGGTTGCTTTTCTAGTAAAAACATTTCGTGCTTATTCACTTCTCACTTTACTCTGCCCCTGGCTAAGACAGGATATGTTCTGTGTTTTGCTCTGGTTTTTAAAGGCTCAGAAAATAGATGTATCTTTTGCCTCCAGTTGTGTTCCTCAGTCTAATGTTCTATTAAGGAGAGAAGCTTCAATTTTTTTTCCACTACTAATGAAACAAGTGAGTATTTGGCTTGCTTCTTCAATCAGAGCTCTAGTAATTGAAAGAAAAAGGATTAAAAAGTACAAAAGAGAGTTCTTAGAAGAAGATGAATGTCCTGACATGTCCCCAGCCTCATTGTTTTGTAAACAGGCCAGTCAGATTTCAGTCCTATAGGCAGAATTCACAATAAAACCAAGATAGTTTTGCTCAATGTCAATGTAACAACTTAAAGAGTTGTTATTAAATGTGGGAATAACTTCATGAAGGAGTTGTTTTTCGCAAGTTTTGTGCTGAATATAGGATCCCTGAAAACTGTCTGTAATTAGAACTGCTTTGATATATGCAATCATCATGTTGTAAAAAGAAGGCCAAACAAGGGACAGAGAACATTTAACTTCAAGGCCTGTAGTCCAAACTAGTATTGAATCAAATCTGGTATGAACCAGACTTTCCTCAGCTGCAGGTAGAGAGATGTAAAGAGAAAACAGTTTCCAAACCAAAGCAAAAGTTCAAAGGAGATTCAGTGAAGGAAAAATGGCTTACGCTCACAGAGTTACGCAAGAGCCTTTGCAAAAGAGGAAAGATTACAGACGTGCTGGTTCTGCCAGCTGAATGGTCAGCTGCACTTAGAAAAGGAAACCTGAAACAAAGAGACCATAATTTTATTAATTTCTCTCAATAGTTGTATGTATATGATAACACTACAAAATTCACTGATTGTACAAGAAAGATTTTTTTTTACTTCTCATATTTTTAATCTCTTAACATGGAAAAAATCACTAGAAAATAACAATTAATGTTATTGCAGCTTTAATTCAAAAAGTGTTTTATGTTTAGTGTTGGTTTTTTTGACCCACTTTTATTGTGCTGTTTTAAAATATAAAGTAAGTTTTCCTCCATAACACCAGTCTTAGATGCAGTCTACAATGGAATCTACAAACTACAGCTACTTTGGATGGTCTGTTAGTTTAAGTTATCTCAATTTCCTTTAAGTAAGATTACAGGCACCATAACCACATAGGTAAACATTGGTTTTTATGCAGTTGAAAGGGAAGGAAGAATTGGTAGATTATTTAAATTGCATTCTTAAAGGGGTGGTTCTTCTCTCATAACATTTGTGATTCTTGTTAACAGCTTAAGTGTGTGAAAGTAAGAATGAAGAGCAACAAGCAAAAAACTTTGATTAAAAGGATCTATATGAAATGGTAATGTTTTCAAAATCCAAGGAGAAAAAAAAGACACAGTACCCCAACAAGAGATTGCAACTCTGAAAATTACCCAGCCTGTTTCATTATGGGCACAAATGGAATTCAGATTCCTCTAAAATGTCTGCCACTATTTGGGTAAAATTTAATATTACTAATACACAATGAATGATCACAACTAGCTCCCCTCAGCACCACTCAAAGCACAAGGTGCCCTTTTACTTCTGCACAGTCCTTCTCTCCTTTAAACACAAATTAGAAGAGAAAAATAGCTGTTCTTTTGCTTATGCAACTAATACTGTTTTGCAGTAAGACAGCAAGAATGTGTAAAACAAAGCAGGCAATAACTTGTACCTTTTTCATGGATTTGCTGAACAGTAGCTTTATGGAAATGGGAAAATTACTTTTGTTGGTTTCTACATTCATAAATTCTTTTTTAATTTGGCAGAAAGGAAATTTTATATTCTTCCAGACACAGATATGATCTGTTTTCTGTTGCTGCTTTGAAAAATAATTGCATATGGTAAATCCCTATGTTTGCATATCCTCATTTTGGCTTCCATTCAGACATGTAAAAAAAAATACAGTTCAAAATGCAGGTTATCTTATACAGTGCCAATAGCAACACTTTGGTTAAGAAAAAAACTGCAATCATGTTCATGAGATTACAGAGTAATCCACTAATTTTCTGGAGTAAAAAAAAAAGGAAATAAAAAAGGCAAAGTCACAAAATCACCATCAAATAAAAGGTCATTCCAGTTTTTCTTCACTCCCTTTTCCTCAGGCAATAAAATTCAATTATAATAATGTACTTCATTTGTGCATGTTATCATTTCTGCTAAAGTATTTGGCAGTTCATTTAGAAATTAATTTGGATCAACTTTCAGCTTTTCATACAAGCACTGAAAAAACAGAGCATTGGACAAGTTCCAAGAAAAGTCCAGACAGAACCAAAGAATCATTAAGGCTGGAAAAGACATCTGAGATCACCAAGTCCAGCCATTAACCCAGCACTGACATGTTCATCACTGAAGTGCCTAAGTGCCCTATCTACAGGTTTTCTAAACACTTCCAGGGATGGTGATTTTACCACTTCCCTGGGCAGCTTGTTTCAACGCTGTCCGCCCTTTCCTGAAGAAACTTTCCCTAATATTCAACCTAAATCTCCCCTAATGAAAGCAAAGGTGTTACCCTGAAGTTAGCTCAGCTAACTGGTTAGGGCATGGTGCTAATAATACAAAGGTCATGGGTTTAATCTCTGTATGGGCCTTTCACTCAAGAGCTGGACTAGATGATCCTTGTGGGTCCCTTGCAACTCAGAATATTCAGTGATTCTGTGATTTCCTCCGCTCCTATCAACTGTTAGCTGGGAGAAGAGACCAGCTCCCACCTTGCTACAACCGTCTTTTAGGCAGTTGCAGAGAGTGATAAGGTCTCTCCCAAACCTTCTTTTCTGCAAACTAAAAACTTTCAGCTCCCTCAGCTGCTCCTCATCAGATTTCTGTCCAGACCCTTCACCAATTCCATTGCCCTTCTCTGGATGCACTCCAGCACCTCAATGTCCTTCTTGAAGTGAGAGTCCCAAAGCTGAACACGGGATTCAAGGTGTGGCCTCACAAGTGCAGTGTTCATTTTGTGTTCCTAAACCAAATCTATCATTTTGGTGTCATCCAAATTGCTGGCAAGAATGCTTAGACCCTTATCATGTCAAGAGATCAAAATATCTTTATGTATGAATCTCTCCTTAAATTTTTAAAGTCTCTTAATGAAAGAAATATTTGGAAGAAATGAAAGCTGGACTGAAAAGATTGTCTGGCAATAAGCATTTTTGCTTTTAGAAATCATGCAAATCACTTACAAAATACTTGACAGATATGAACAAAGAAGGTTTCTGTTTCAAAGTGCTGAAGGTCTAAAACTCATTTGAAGAAGTGAAAAACTTTATCAGTTTATTGGTAGACAATGAAACAAGGTCCTATCATCAAAACTAGACTGTAAAACAGAAATTTTTGTGATACATTGAAAGTAGTAATTTTTACACAATAGCCTTCATTTTACTAGCTACAAATATTGTCCTCTCACATGTTATTCCTTGCAGTGAAAATAAGATGATAATATGAACTACAAAGCAACACATTACAGAAGGAGATAAGCTGAGCCAGTGAGCAGATTCAGTTAAAATGATACAGCAATTGACAGTAGGTACAGAAGAAAGCAAAAACCGACACCACCAAATATATAATTTTTTAATAAACTTCAAGTTTAAAAAAAAAAAAAGAAGAGAATTAACTTCTGGCAGGATATAGAGACCTGAAACAAACTCATATTAAGCAGGTCTGAGCAAAAAGCTAATGTAAAAGTGTGTAAATGTAAAGGTGTCAAAAGGCATGTAATACTCCTGAGGATGAGAGCAGAATTACCAGTGACAAAATAACAAATCTTATGCCAAGAAGCATAAAAATACATCAAATATTGTTACAAAAGTTGCAAATTGCATGACTCAAAGGAGTGAACAGACACATCACAGGCAGGATGGCTTGGTCTTTACGTTAATCTGGTTCACCTCTTCTATATGAAAGCCTTGCAGTGCAAAGAAGAGATGCTGTGTTCTGGAAATTATTTGCTCTCTAGGTCCATAGAAACCTTCCTTTCCATCAGCATTTGGGAAGACATGGATAGCAGAGGTGGAAGACTGAAGACCATGGGACCCAGTCAGACTGTATGCTGTTTTATAATTTTTACACCAGGTTTTCTATCAATGTGTCCAATTATTATCAGAGGTGCTTGCAGAAGTTACCACAGGAGTTTACAGATGCTTACACAGCCTGTGTATTTTCTGAGTGCATTAAAATAATGTGGAATTCACAGAAGAATTCATAGTATCTAAAATTCATTATTATTATTTGTAGCTATCCATGAGTCTTTCTTACAGGATCCTTGTTGGATGTCCTATATACACTGCAAGATTTATACAGGTAACCAGTATCTTCAAAAACTCCAGTGAAATGAAAGAAGGTCCTTAACTTTTACATTTTTTTCCAGATATGTTTCATGTTATTTTTAACTCATAGATTGGTTTTTCATACAGGAAGAAAATCACTGATAACAACCAGAATAAAAGCTGAACCCCAAAATGCACCAGTTCTCTAAAGAGATGAGATGGCTGACACAGGGGGAACTGAACCAAACTGAGGTAGCTTGTTATGCAGCACTATGGGAAGAATTAGCAGAAAGGCTGTAAAGCAGAATAAACAATTTACTGTCTCAGAATGTGTATTATTCAGCCAGCTTCAATTCTCAAATCTGTAGAACAGACATGAGATCCACATGCTACTATTCAATCCACCTCTTGTTTCTGGATGTCTTAATTGCACCTGATCTGGCAGGTGGCCAATTTTGCATAGACTGGAATGAAAAAGGAAGTTTACTAGTTTACTTTTTTTTTACACCTCTTTAAAAATCTTTCTGAATCTTTAAAATAATAAAACAGACCACAACCCACCAAAAAGAACCTCAAAAAATAAACAAAGCAAAACAAAATCCAGCCACTGCTATTGTTAATATTTTCTTTCCTGTTTAAGCCATAATGAGTGAGGAACAGGGGTAGCTGTCACTCCTCTATCTTGGAACTAGGCCAGACCACCTGGCACTATCCCAAGACTCTTTATCCTCAGAGCACTTAAACAGCAGCAACGGAGCAGAGAAGAGTGGAAAAAAAAGTACAGAAGATTTATGAAAGCAGTAAATGCAATGAGACTAGAACACAGTGAATTATTCGTTGCAAATTAATCTTATCTGAAGGTCAGAGCAATCCAGCTCTTTGTAGATAACATGAAAATTTATTCCGGTTTCTGACAATTTGTTATTCTAAATTTTAATTGAATGAGACAAATAATTTATTTTCTCCTAATATAATTATGTGTTTTTCACTTTTTGTTTCATATGGGGTGTGACCTGGACAAAACATGACTTCTGATTTAAAGGAAGATTGATTTTGGCACAAGCACTCTTTTTTTTCCACAGGTAGCGACTTTGTCTGCCATAAAGAACTGTGTGAAGTCACTGAATCAAAAGGTTTTCCACAATTCAAAGGTATATTTGCAATAATATTTTTCAATGCAATAATAACCAGTTTTAATAATGGACAAAGCTGAAAATATGAGGACAGAAGTATTAGAAGACATTATTACATATATATATCTGTATAGATATACACATGTATATATATGTATACATGTATTTATGTATTTATTTATTTTTTACTTATATATTTATTTTTCACAAATATGCTCTCTCAGTCTGGTTTTAAAAAGTAAAAGTAAAAAATGAAACACTTATATATTCTTCAATAATCTTCTTCCTCCTGGCAAAAAGGAGGTAGTAGAAGAGTTAAAATTTTGATTATTTTCCCCTTAACTTCTAGGTACTGGAAAACAAACAGAAACAAAAATTATTTTTGATTGAGGGTAGAGGGAGATGATTCTTCCAATATTTTTTTACATCTCAATTTGAATTTTTCTGCTGCAGAGAACTTACTATCATTTGATGCAGAAGTCAGATGTGGTGGGTGAAGGTGGAGGAAGGGTAAGTATGTCTGCTTATGAAAGGAGCCAGTATGGGAGCTAAAAGAGTTATTCTCGCCACATTTATAGGCTTTTTTCTTTTTCTTTTTTTTTTTTTTTAATGTGTGCTTGAGATCAAGAAAAGCATTATTTGATGGACTTTACCAAATCTGCATTGGTGGGTGTGACTTCATTTCATGTACGTTTCTGCACAATAACTGAGCTTTTACCAAATATGAGGACTATACAGATTTGCTTGTATTGCATTGACAGTCAAAAGCCAGCACTTTTCTGGGGTTAAAAACACATATAATTGTCTCACATAAGAATATACATCAGAGAGAATTTCCACACGCTTCTCCACAAAAGTGCAAGAACAGTAAATCAAAGTACTTTTCAGATACCACCTGAAGTGTGACCTTGTATTTGCAGGGACTGCTTCAGGATATGAAGCTGATTTCATTTGATAACTAGCCTTTGCAGCACAGGAGTGGAACAACAAGGCTTACTGACAGTAAAATCAGAAAAGTAGGCAAAAAAATAGATCCTGAAATCCCTGCTGTGTACATTTTTAATTTGCTAGTTTAAGAGATGAGATCTTCCTGACAAGACAGTGTACTTTTACACATTTGTGCAAGAGCCTGGGAGTAGAAATACTCCTGCAGCAAATAGATAGCAGTTATTTTCCCTTGATAGAATTTTTTATCTTTTCAATACACTGAGAAAGTAACCCCTACAGTCAAATAAACAAAAAGCTATTTATAATTTAGACTTATCAGTGTCTACCTGTAGCATCATGTGGTCTGGTTTATTTCCCATCCCACAGAGTACTACTGCCTGCCAACACAGATTTTCTGCCTTCAGACTTTGGAAACACAACATCTGACTCCTTATACAAAGACTTTCATTTTTCTGGACACTGTCTACTAGAGGGGGAAAGGGTTCCTTTACTAGATCAAATTTATAATCAAAGGAAGAAAATGGAATTACTTCCTTTAAAGCATCTGACTATCTTGAAAGTACCATTAGATGTAGCTTTGTGTGGGGTACTCTTTTCCTAAAATCACAGCCTAGAAGTTATCGTGAGAAACAGAGAAAGTTTAATAGTCATTTTTTTAGGTTTATTGACATACAGTTTTCTAAGAACTGAACTTCAGCATGGATTTTTTAAATTCAGTAAATCAAATACATCTGTTATAAATCTGTTGATATTTTCAACTTATGCTTTCTGTAAACAAATCTGACTATTCTTCTGAGTTTGTATGAAAAACATGAGCAATCAGAATTACTGAATAACTTGCTTGAACATTAGTAAAATTGTATACCTTTACCTGCATTGACTCTGTAGGCATTTTATTAACAAAATGCATTAAATGTTCACTCATATGAATAAAGAGCTGCTTCCTTGAGCCACTACAATATATATCTCATTATTTTATAATCTCCTTACAGAGTAGTATAGACTTGAAATACGAAATTTGCCAGTCTACCGCTCGTTATATTCTACTTCCATCTCAGGAATTTTTATTCATAACATGTAACTTCCTCCTCCCTCTTATTTGTGACCTCATAAAAGCATCACATAAATGAAAGCTAGTTTATTTTTTCCAGCTGCATCACTAGGCAAAATAAAAGATATTACACACCTGAACAAATTTTGTTATATCCTTAGACTATCACAACCACAACTTCCTACTTTATTTTAAGAAGTACAGTCAACTTATAAAAAGAAATGTTGTTTACTTCTATTCTATAATGACACCTTGAGATACAGAGCCAGTTGTGATGAAGGAAATAAACACCAAACATTGATGGTCATTAAAATTTACTCAGTTCTAACAGAATTAATATTGCTCAAAGCTAAGATAAGCTGGCTGTCCCTGATATTTTGACAATAATATATTTTTTTAAATTTATATTTCTTAGTGAAAATTAATTTCATTCAAAGCAGCAGGTTTATACAAAGTTGCCTTATGCTGGTTGGAATTAAAAAAAGACCAAAACAAACCTTTTGACAATCTTTGTTGTGATAAAAGGGTTTAGAGAACATTTAATGCTTCTCAGTGGTAAACACCACATCATTTGACCACAATATCCAGAGTTCAGGTAGGAGTTTGATGTTACCTGTGTGGGCTCCCCCAGTTCTGTTTCCTCCAGTGTTATGGGAAACCACAGCTGTGACAGGAATTTTTCACTGAGGTTCTTACAAGGCAAAAATAAATGAGTTGCTACAGAAGACAGACTCTTCAAGCGCCCTTCAGTGAGATATATATTTTTGTGCAGCACAAGACCAACCCTCCACTGAACTGTAAAATATTTCTGCAGGGTTGAGCCAAAAACTGCATGAGGCAGAGGGAGCGAGTAGGAGGAAAATGAGTACCAGTCCTGACCAAAAAGAAAGAATGGGAAAATTTAGACAAGGACAGAGGGATAGCCAAAAGACCACACTTTTTAATGGCAGCAAACTGTTTACATCAGCTTAGCTCTACAGGGTAAAGAGCATTCCCAGGCAAGCAATAGATGGCCAACGATTGATGTTTGTTGAAGTACAACAGTGGTTTATGGTCAACACTGGCCAGAAAAAATTATATTTTGAGTCATGGATGAGGTTCAATTTTTTTTCATTCCAGTATAAACATGCAAATTTGTAGATGATAAAGCAAAGTGAATGTATAGATTAAATTTGGGATAAATTCTTGGGGTAAAAAGGTAAGTAATTCAGACATCCAAGTGATATTTTGAGGTTCTAGGTTTGAGCTGCACTTGAGGCAACTTTCAGATCCCCACTTTTAAAACTAACTTAATGCTTTATACTTTATTAATTTATTAGGAATATAAAAAACCCCATATTTTCCTTCTTGAAAACAAAACAGAAAAGAATATGAACACCTCCCTGCCCATGTTTTCCTTCTTAAAAACAAAACAAAAAAGAAATAAGGAAAAGAAAAGAAAAAAAGAAAAGAAAAGAAAAGAAAAGAAAAGAAAAGAAAAGAAAAGAAAAGAAAAGAAAAGAAAAGAAAAGAAAAGAAAAGAAAAGAAAAATAAATGGACTAATATTGTAATGTCTTAAGTCAAAGCCTGAAGAAATAATCATGGCACTGACACATGCAAACTGAGCACAACTGGTAAAGACTATTCAGGTATTAATCACAAACTGCTAGAAAGAGTCTAGATGACAAAGGAAATACCCACTGGCAAACATTATTTGAAAAGCCTTCACTTTGCACTTCAAGTTTCCATGCAAGCTTAAAAGAAGCAAAAATGACAAAATGTACTGATTCTTAAGGAATAGGATAGAAGATCAAGACTGACAGTTCAGATAACTTTAGGATGGGGCCCTGGAGTTGACAACAGTAACAAAATAGTGCAACAAAAAAGCATTAACTGCTTTGAATATTCCTATTTTTGTTACCTCCTGGTAAGTGAGAGTTCTCAATTACAGAAAGGGGTTTGGGGATCTTACACACAAAACCACAAGAAAATATTGAAATCAGTTATTTCAACAAGAACTCTTCCACAAGATTATAGATTAGATTCTTCTCCTGAAAAGCCAAAACATATCCTGAGGATTTCTACTACACCTGAACCAGCATGCTTTGAGTGTCTTCTTGTTTTCTTCCCTTTTCAACAGTGGAAAAATTTTGCAGCTGGTGGCTGATTTGAAAGAGCAATGGAAAGCATGCAGAGGCATTTATACCTGCTGAGTCTTGGGTTAGCTGAGAAGCGCCAGATAGTCTAAAAACTATACAAAATGTGCAGTAAGATGTTTCCAAGGTGAGCATTGGTGGCCTCCACTGTCAGGCATATGTGGGGCTTTTAAGGTTTGGAGCCAGAATCTTAAGCTCCCTTTGCCAAATCCTTTGCAGGGAACATCCTTTCTGGCTTGTGGATCCAAGTGAAACAAAACAATGTTTTTCACCGTTGGGCCTATCTAATAAGAAAAACTGGCAGCAAGCTGAAAGCAGATAATTTGAAAAATGTAACATCTAAGGGCTTTTTTTCTTTATGAGCTTCTAAAAAAATTCCATGTAATTGAAGACTTGAAAAAACTGTAATTTGTATGCAGTAAGATTTTAATGGAAAATTTTTACCAAGTAGTTGATTTGCAGAGTGTCAAGCACCAAAAGCTTTATCTGAAATCAATAAAGACTTCTAGTACATCCCATTTCAGGTAATTAAACCTTGCATGACTTCTTTGAGAATATTATGTGGTGTTTTATTCAGTTTTGTAGTTGTTTTCAGACTAACCCAATTTCCACATAAGCTGTTTTTATGGTGTTTGTTTCATTCCACCAGCCACTCTGAGAAATTAGTTTTCAGCCTATGGTTCCTTAATAAACAATTAACATCTCCATACAATTTAGTGTGGATGAATTTAAAACGTAAGAGCCTATTTTTGCTGTTACTCGGTTGGATGAAAGTCTTTTGTCCTGAAGAATAATTGTTGTCAAATATGTAATGGAAAAGAGTTAAAAAGGAAGACTGTGCTTTCTATGGAGAAGAAACTATCTTTGAACATACATTTGAAATTCTTTCCAAAACAGGGACATTGTACAAAGAGCTGGCAGTTGTCTAAACAGCTAGGGATAAAAAATGATCTGAAGAATACCAGTGAGCTGGTTTCAGTTTTGCTTGCAAATATATTTCAATATCTGTTTCACTGATGACTGTTAAAATGAAAGCTCTTTCAACTTTGCAACTTGAAAAGAGCAGAATAAGCTATTAACTAACTTACAGGTGATCCAGTGCCCTGTAAGTTGTTTGCCCCCATATATCATTGATTGCATTCAGTCTACTGAGTCCAGCCATAGCTGCACAGAGTGCTGGATGCTTATCAGCTGCAACAATTGTGTGCACACAGTACATCACTTTCTATATCCTTACATGTGATAGAAAACATCAGACCTTTATTTCTGTCTCTTCTGAAGTGAAGACAAATGAGACAGAGTGCTTTTGAATATGACAGTGGTTTGCTTACATTCTCTTCTCATCTTTCATCTGCTTCATTTTCTCAAGACTTTGACCAGACAGCTTAAACATGGCTTTTCACAGATCACATTCCCCCAGAGACAAAGGAGGCACAATCAGGTTTTGTCTCTAAAAAATGATGGCAGTGACAGAAAGGCATAAGGATCTGTTGTAGACAGGCAGCAATTGAACCTGCCAGCCACTGCCAATTGCACAAGTGCCTCAAGAGTAGGCACTTTTTTTTTCTTTCCCTAGAGGAACTGGGTAGGTATCCAGTGCTAAAAGAAATTACAGACTTGGCAACTCAGATGTTGTAAGGTAGGACCTTGTCTCTTCCTCCTGTTTTTGTATTTGCAGTCTTCTTGAGTTTGGCCTTATCACTTAGACCTCCTCTTTGAATTTCACTATCCAAGACTGTGATAGAAAGAACGTCATGCTGAATGTCTAAAATATGTCTTTGTGAAATATGTAGGAAGGATCTATTCTATGCACAAAGCAATTTATAACACATTAGCATCTGGACAGATTTCTACAAAAGGAACTTGAAAGTAATGCTTTTAATTATTTAATCACAGCTTTATTTGACTATGTCTCTGCATTATTAGCTACCATAATTTTTGATTTAGAAAAGACGGCAGCTGTGATGTATAAGGATAATAGGATACATGAACTATGAAAGGTCAAGTTTAAAGTGTTATTTGATATTTTCTAGAATCTATTGTTTTCTTTCATGAAGGAAAAGAAACCAAAACAAATCACTTTTATCCAGTCTGCTGATTTTATTTTCTATCACTTTCTTATTCTCGGCCTTCAGAAAAAATAAACTGGTTGTATCTGCTGACATTTTTCTGGAAGATTGATCTTCTCAGTCACACAGATTTTGCAAACATAATACCAGCTTGCATTTATATAGCTCACTTCATCTCAAAGAATCCCAAAACCATTTACAAATTTAATGCAGTGGAATATATACTCACCCCACATTGAATACAGACATCTCCAGAACAAAGTACACTATGTGACTAGCTAACACCAGTTTGACAAAAGTAAGAAAGTTGTTAAAAACCTTAAAAACTCAAGACAGAATTTATAGTGACTGCATGATATCAGTAAAACTATATATTGTTCTTTGTTTTCTAATTAATGACAGAAGAGGATGTTCCATAGTCTTGGAAAAATTCTATAAACCTTGATATTAAGGCTGTAAGAATGACCTTATGGGGCAGGCCAGGAGCTCTTCCAATATTGCATTTTGTTTCTTAGACCAATAAGTTTCTAGAAAACAGTTTAGGAACAAAGAATCATAATATTGTTTTTCCCTAGGTCTTGCCCAGCCTCAAGGAGGATCAGGGATTTCCAAAGATGAAGTGATGTTTTCTTAAAAAACCTTCCACAGAGTTTTCCTTCATAAACTTTTCTAGTTCCTCTTCATACCCATATGCCTATTATTATTATTATTATTATCATAATCATCCTCATTATCATTATTACAATTTTTGTCATTGTTATCTCTGACTCACTGAAAAAAGATGTTTCAAGTTTAATTTCCATACAGTGAAAATTCTCTAATTCCACTTAGCATGAACCCCATATCAAGTGATAGATATTATGTCTTTTATTTTATGTCCCTTCACTCTCTTATGAAAAGAAACAGTGAACTCATTCCTTAATGGCTTTCTCACAGCACTTTTAGAGGTCTCTGTTGAGGCAAAGATTTGGTTCTCGGTTTGCCAACTAGAGATTGAGATGCAGATTTAGCTCTGGGTGGGAGCCCAAGACAAGAGGCCAAGAATTGCCAATGCTTTGGTTGACAAAAGGCACAAAGACAAGTGGTGCCAGCCAGGTGGTGCCAGCCAGGTGGATGGACACTGAGAGACACAGCAGGAGAGGAGGATTCAGGAGGAAGAGCGAGACTTGAGAGACTTGAGCATGATGGGGTCCTCTTTGAAGGCACCAGCTCAAGCTCTCTCTGTGTTACTGCACCATGAATAAATGTCTTTATGGAATGAGACATCTGATACCCTGCCATGGGAAACCAAAGGTCAAAACTGTAAGGAAATCTGGTCTGGCTGTGTGTGAGTGGAGTGCATGGGGAGTCAAGCCAGGCACCTCTCGGCTCACTGGAGCTGCAGTGAAGGAGATCCCAGCAGTGAAAGCCTCTGGTATCGGGAGTGTGACTGTCAGAGCGACTCCTGAATGGTCAGACTGGGAAGTTTCCTTGACATCTCTTAGAATTCTCCTCATCTGTCCCTTTTCGACAATTGAAAAACTCATATTCTCTTTATTCACTTCCCTGATTGCTATCACTTCATACTCTCAGCTGAGGCTGCTGCCTGTTCTTATCACCTTCTCTGGTTTTGCATCTTTTTAGATAGAAGGAAACTGTACTGCAGTCACTGGTCAGCTTAGAAGGACACCAGGGCTTTACTCAGGGACATACTTAATATTTCCCAATTTTTTTATCTCTATGTCTTATTTACCATGTTTTGAATAAACTTGAGCTGTGAGAAACCTTCCAGTTATGAGACAAGAATAACATTTTGAAGAGAAGGTGTTATCCAATATGGCACTGCAAACTCTGTGTTTTGGGACAGGCATCTATCAAGACCTGCAAATCCTGACTCAGCACACAGGACAGAGCACTGC